>OZ025872.1:6247321-6427321 GCA_964019415.1 Ianthella basta | reverse complement strand
CTTTTGGTACAGCAAACTCTCACTAGAGTCCATAGATCCCACCTCAACACTCGCACACACACTCTCACACATGCATGCACACGTGTGCGCGCGCACACACACACACACACACACACACATACACACACACACACACAAAAAGCAGTCTATGCAGTTGGTGCATGTGTCACTATCAAGTTGTCATAGTGCAGTACTTGGAACACAACTTGGCAAAGTGTGCTACTATAGTATAACTCACTCTTCAGCTCCTCCTTCACACGGCAGCCATGTTTCTCCAGCATTTGAACAGCTTCCTGCACTACCTCAGCAGGTTTCATTAACAGGACTTGACAAAGATGGTCCTCCCACTCCTTCCTCCCTTTCCTAGCCACCTCAGAGCACTCTTCTGCTGTTAGGAGGTGTCTAGTGAAGAGCTCATTCAGTACTGCAGGGTGTGAATAGGTTTACAAATCACTTGACCACTCACTGCTTCATGCAGTGTGCTGTGTACACATTTTCACTACACAGTATACACTCAACAGTTGGACACATGTAAAAGGTACCAGAAAGTAAGACCCCTCCTACCCCTACCCCTGCACTGTTATTACCATACATCAAGTAAGCACTTGTCTGGGAGCTTTGGTGAGCTTGGGAACGCTTGCAAACAAAACACATATAATACGGCACTGTGAGAACAGGCAGAAAAGCCTACTACTGGAACACTCACATGTACGTACAAATGTTTATCAAAAGTACTAAAACATGTGACAAACATGGGCTATCATACAAAAGTACAGTCTATAACACGTCAGCAGACTGGGACACCTAACACCACACCACCAGTATGTGTGCACAGACGCACACACGGCCACACACGCACTCACGCACGCACACACACACACACACACTGGAAATATAGGCAGATTATGTGCCCAATACAGCATGGGTTAGATGAGGCTACAAAACCATAGTCAAGGCTGGTATAGGGTGGACTGGCTCAGGCTACAAAACAACAGACTGGGCACACAAAACATTCGCACACTATGCTAACACCAAAGCTCTACAATGTGTGTGGGTACACAGTCACTGCTGAAGATACCATGCAGACCCTACAGAGGAAGTTGGAATGGGCCTAACTGGACAGAAAATACTACAAAGGAGAAGTGCGCAGATCAGAGTGGTGCGGAACGGAGACATTGCTTTGATAGAGCTAGTCTGACTCTGGGCACAGCTCAGAAATGCTTCGTATAACTCACATAAGTGGGAGACATATGTTAGTACAGATACAAACTTAGGGCATATAATATATATGTCATATATACATACAATTTAAGATGGCTGCCTCGAATGTGTGAGCACGGAGGTTGACAAAAGATTTGACAAACAATTGTGTGCGTAGACAGAAAACATCAGTAGGGAAGCTGATTCAGAAGAGCAAGAGAGGGAAGAGAAAAGAGGTCATTCACAATATATCGATGGTAGGACCGCAGAAGGGGTCGAGAAAAGGATCAAAGAAGGGAAATTCAAGGGATCGGGAGAAAGAAGGGAAGAAAGATCGATGGAAAGATCAGTGGACATTTGGAGGAAGGAGTCAGTGGTGTGGTCAGGGAAGGGGTTGATTATGAGAGTGACAAAGGGATGGAAGGACAGAGGAAAGCCTCGATGGAGGGAGTGGCAAAGTGAGTCATGTGAAGGAAGGTGAGCCTAGGGAGACCAAAGACGAAAAAATTAGGTGTGTCTGTACTCGTGAAGTAGAGTCAGGGGAAATGGTGTGCTGCAATTGCAAGACTTGTGAAGGATGGTCTCACATCAGATGTCTGGGAATGAAAGAGGATGCCAGGGTGATGGAAGGGAGATCATTTGTTTGCTATTTTTGCTTGTCCGCTTCTCTGGTGCAGATGCGCAGAGAAGTAGGGGAGTTGAGGGAAGAGATGAGCATGATGAAGTGTGAACTGGATGATAGGAGAGAGGAGAATGAAACATTGAGAGGCTTGGGCTTAAGAGGGTCCCAGGGACAGGAGGTGTCAAAGTGTGCGACAGTGTAGGATGAGAGGACAGTGTGTGTGTGTGTGTGTGTGTGTGTGTGTGTGTGTGTGTGTGTGTGCGTGTGCATGTGTGTGTGTGTGTGTGTGTGCAGGGACAGGAGGTGTCAAAGTGTGTGACGCAGAGTGATGAGGTAACAGGTGATAGGGTGGAAAAGATGGTGGTGTCAGACAAGCTAGGGAGAGAAACAGGCAACATGCAACATTAGCAGTCTATGCAGTAGTTTCGCATAGCCAGACTGCTTTCCAGGGGAAAGGGTCTGGGGTACATTGCCTATGCGCCGCTTGTGCAGAGACCCCCCAGAACTAGGGGGTAATAATTGCATTCTGTGCCTACGCGTTACCAGGCAACCGCCCGCCCACAACTACTGGTGTTTCGCCAGCCGTGGCAATGGAGGCCATGACTAGATTGGCATGTAGCAGGCTGCTACGAAAAGGCTTTGTGAAGCAAAATCGCTCAAACTGCGAAGGCTAAAAACTCAGCGCCAAGTGGATCATGGCCTTTGTTGCCATGGCTTGTGCAACACCAGCAGTTGTGGGCGGGCGGTTGCCTGGTAACGCGTGGGTGTAGAATACAATTATCAGCCCCTAGTTCCGGGGGGTCTCTGCACAAGCGTACCAGACCCTTCTCCCCGAGTGTGCTACTATAGTAAAACTCACTCTTCAGCTCCTTCTTCACATGGCAGCCATGTTTCTCCAGCATTTGAACAACTTCCTGCATTACCTCTGCAGGTTTGGTTAACAAGATTTGACAAAGACGATCCTTCCACAACCACCTTTCCTTCCTAGCCACCTCAGAGCACTCTTCTGCTGTTAAGAGGTGTCTAGTGAAGAGCGCATTCAGTACTGCAGGGTGTGAATAAGTTTAGAAATCACTTGACCACTCACTGCTTCATGCAGTGTGCTGTGTACACATTTTCACTACACAGTATACACTCAACAGTTGGACACATGTAAAAGGTACCAGAAAGTAAGACCCCTCCTACCCCTACCCCCGCACTGTTACTACCATACATCAAGTAAGCACTTGTCTGGGAGCTTTGGTCAGCAAAACACGTATCAGTGATTGAACAATAAGATCAGTAGAACGTTTCACATGCACACACACACACACAACACACGCACACACACACACACACATACACACACACACACACACACACACACTGGTAATATAGGCAAATTATGTGCCCAATACTGCATGGGTTAGATGAGGCTACAAAACAATAGTCAAGGCTGGCATAGGGTGGACTGGCTCAGCTGTTACACTGACTTCACTGTTGAGTAATCTGACTACCTCACCAACCTCTCAACTGCCGTGCTCCATCATTACGCCCAAACTTGGCCATTAACTCAGCTGTTCTGGCCACCACTTCTGGAGGTTTGGTGTACTGGATAGGGATAAGTTGATTAAACAGGTACCTTCCTTCTTCTTTCATCCTCTTCACTTCATCCTCAGTCACCAACTTCTCCTGGTACAACTCTGACAGCACTGTGTGGGATAGCAGCACTGATACACAGACTGGACACACAAAACATTGATTTCGCACACTATGCTAATACCAAAGCTCTACAATGTGTGTGGGTACACAGTCACTGCTGAAGGTAGGAGGAACAGGTGCATGCTGATATGGTCCATGGATTGGTGTTGAAGGCAACACTCACACAGTCTACACAAGGAAATCTGTTCGAAGCTAACCTTTACTATGTCTACAGATAACTCACACAGTCACCTCTCAGAGTTAGGTCTGCTTGTGTACACCAGATCCTCTAACACTTCATACTCACATTGATATTGGTGAGTAGCACCTATAACACTACACCATCCCTCTACATGAACGGTCAATGACTTGTGCAGAATCACATGCTATTCAACAGCAGCACTGTATGCTCACATTTGATCCTCTTAGCAATCTCGCTGTACCACTCCTTCTCCTTGTACTCCTCCAACACATTCATCACCAGTTTCACCACACCAGGTAGCTTCACTGCTATAGTACCAACGAGCTCGTCACGCCACCAGCCCTCTGCCTCCACAACTCTTCTGCACTCCTCTTCAGTGATGAAGTCCTTCTCCACATGTAGAGTCTTCAGCACTGCACACACCAGTAACACAGGACAGTAACACAACACAGCTACAACACAACAAACAGACTCACAATACCGCTAGCTACTTAGACAGGAGTGGCTGTCCCTTCCGCTGTGGCTACGCCTGACTAGCTACTACTGCGATCAAGTGTAGCTAAGGAACAGATAAAGTCACTCAACGTAACTTAACTTAGCTAGTGAATTGATACGTAAGAATTACTTAACGCACTCGGATCGCAAACTCACAGCGCCAAGTACCAGAATACCGCACATAGCGCGGAAACGGGTCCTTGCTGTCAGCGCAGTGACAACCCACCGCGACACTTGACTTCTCTTCAGCCATCTACCGGCGGACCTCCAGCTCTCGGTCCTCCCACTCACTAGAGGTATGTGGCAGTCAACAGTATTAATGACATTCCTCTGACATGGGTACTTAATTACAGTACAGTGATGGGTTGAAAGCAATGTATGCTGAGTACCCTCCCCACACACACACACACACACACACACACACACACACACACACACACACACACACGTGCACAACACTGTATTCAGTTCAGTCTGTGGGATCCTCGTGATGTGCTGGGTCCCAACAGTGGGCTGGTCTCTTGTGGGGATCCTGCTAATGTTCTGAGGCCCTTTTGGTTGTGGCTGAGGCCCAGTTCTCTCCTCTCCCTCCTCATCTTCCTCTTCTGGCTCCACTTGTGGTAGAGAGACTGAAAAGGGAAGGGAGGGCGTCTGCAGCTCAGCAAGGACTGCACTACGATCGCCAGCACAAGGAGGACTAGCCACGCCAGACATAGGAGGATTTCTGTAGGGAGAGGGGAGGGGAGGGGAGGTGTGAAGGGGGAGGGGTAGTATTGCGAGATGTGGTGTTGGGAGCTTACAGCATGGACTTCGTGTGTGTGCGTGTGTGTGTGTGTGTGTGTGTGTGTGTGTGTGTGTGTGTGTGTGTGTATGTGTGTGTGTGTGTGTGTGTGTGCGTGCATGCGTGCGTTGGTGTGTGTGTGTATGTGTGTTAGGTAGCTGACCATTAAGCTGAAAGGAGTATGCTTGGTACATTTTAAAGTCAAATCCAGCAACGGTCACTCGGTTGAGGAAGTTGGTCCAAATCAGTCGAAGAGAGGGCAAGGTGGATATGGCTGGAGAGGGCGGGGAAGTGGTGAGGGGGCGGGGCAAGTGGGGGTGGGCATGGGGTATTATAAAATAACACAAATTGATGCAATAGTACATGTGAACAAAGAACCACGTCCATTCCAAACTTGAAACTGATCTGGAAATGTGACTGTAGCAGTTACTCACCAAAAATGACTGCTGTACTTACAAGGAAGGCACACACAATTATATTTGTCTGTACAGTGAAGAGTTATAGTGTAATGTATATAAAATACATCAACACAGAGTTCATGCATACATACATACACAGACACAATTACACAAGGTAAGACTTGTTACACAAGATGGACTAGTGAGATGTGTTGAACACACAACACACACAACACACAACACACAATCAAGTTATGACTTGCACACAAGATGAACACACAGGTGAAAGGACTGGACTTCTCACGTAACCAGTGGCCATTTTCACATTTGTGCAATAGTCAAAGCTTCAGCATGTCCCCCTGCACCTGGTGAGCTGCAATAATATTGGGATCCAAAGTGGGAACATGCATAACGTCGTTTTCACACCCAAACTACCAGATAATCCCATAAACCCCTCCCCAGCTGTCAAATAAACCCACTTGGCAAGGTGTCCCATCAGTCCAGACTCCTGGCTTCATTAAAATTACTAACCTAGCTAGCTAACACCATCATTTGAACAATAAGTCAGTCAGAATATGAATGAGGGATAGGACAAATGTGTTTCATATAATATGCAATGTATTGAAAAGATGCCAAGTGTACATTAGCGTATACGTTACCCCTTGATAGCTACCAGGATATTGCTAGACACAAGTGTGTGACGACCCACCCTTGTGGCAAAAGAGGTCCTCAGCCAAGTCAATCATAATTCGGTCTGCCACAGAAGGGCATCATCCATGGATGGCCATCTTCCAAGGTCCAAGGTCCAAGGATGTACACACACACACACACACACACACACACACACACACACACACACACACACACACACTCACAGATGGACGCACACGCACACATACACACACACACACACACACACACACACACACACACTCACTCACAGATGGACGCACACGCACACACAAATGCACACACACACACACACACACACACACACACACACACACACACACACACAACGTCCTCGTTTTCAGCCTTCCAAATGCCAGACCCGTTGGCTGCAGATCTGTCACCCTTCTGGCATACTCACACAGCTTCTGCCAAACACTGGACACACACACACACACACACATGTACACACACACACACACACACACACACACACACACACACACACACACACACACACACACACACACACACATCAACGTCCTCTAGCACTCAGCCTTACCCGATTTGCCTTCTCTTGGCCTGTAGACTAGTAGGAACCAGACCCACTGGAAGGAGGGCAGTGGGTTGGGATCTGAAGAACTACAAGAGAAACAGAGAACAATCCAATGTTTCACCAACTACACTCTACTACACACATGCACCATGTTACAGTCATGTCATGGCTTCTAGTCCCACTTCAGTCACTCCTGGTGTCACCCACCACTGCACTTGATCATGTGAATACAGCACAGGTACAGTGGATGTGTACATGCCTCTCATTGTACATTGACGTCATCCCATACACAAAAGTGCAATGTTCCAATATTGTGCTCACATGATCAATGCAGAGTGCTAATGGGAATTCGGACAAGAAACTAAAAACAACTGCATAATATGATAAGTGATCACCAGTGTCAAAGTGTTTATGAGTGCAGCACTAATTCCTTCACTGTTCTGTAATAGCTAATTCAACAGTAGTCCATTGGATAAAGTGCCTATCAGTGGCGGATCCAGAGATCCGATTAGGTTGGTGCCCAGGTTACCAGGATTTTTTAAACGAGGTGCTCTCTGGCAAGGGATCGTCTACTGTCAAAAGTAGTGTGCGGATTTCGAAAACTTTAATAGCTATCGTGACATTTCTGATATGCGCATCACTGCATGCAGATGGATATCATGTGATTTTGAAACTAAGATGCTTAAATCATGGGCCATACCAGCTATAACTAGTATACATAGCTGGTAATTGATAGTATCACCACTACACTGCACAGGATCGAAAGAAGCAACTTTTAAGGCTGGTCAGACCTAGGGAAACTACTGTTTGCAGCATGTTCTGCCTACTGTGGAGTAGTTGGCTAGTGTGGGTTAGCACCATAATTAGGATAGTACTATCAACTTACATGGTACAGACCCTTAAGCATCATGTGAGGTGATAATAATCTGTACAGTTAATAATAGTAATGCAGCCTATTTCAGATTAGTTGCCCAAATTTAAAGCTAAATGACAAATGGAGTGACGTCATAACGAATGACAATAGAGGACAATGGGTGTGACGTGGTGGCAAGCAATAAAACTAATACTGACATCACACCATTTGGCTGCTCTTAATACCTTTTGCTGTGTTGACCAACCATGTTGAAATTGACTGTGTTGTAACAATAGCAGCAGCTATCACTGAATGTTTCACAAGGTACAACAACAACAACAGAAACAGAAACTTGTATAAGTGAGCAATACATGTTGACAAATTAAGTTACACACACTAACAGACTCGTTTTCAATACTGGTTAGTTTTGGTTTCTGTTTGTTGTTGTGCCAAATACGCTGTCATCATCAACATGGTAATGCAGCCAAGTCCACTTTATGAAGACCATGCAAGTTGACTGTCAACTGTTCATTTATACACTTTGCATGACTTTCTTGTCATATATACTCCCTTTTGGGAAATCAGGCTCTTTGCAACTGGCTAAAAAGGACTCTTCGAAATGTCAGCATGTGTGTGGTACAATGCATGAACATCATTATGATTTTAAAGCAGTTGCAGTTGGCGTTTCTACATTAATTGCACACCTATCTTATCATATATTACTTTGTATGATGAAACCTGTCTAAGCTGGTCACTGTGTTAAGCAGTCACTTGATACTACACGATGTAGCTAAGAGTTTCTAATGATTTTGATAGTGACTTTCTATATGGTGCACCAAATGGGAGATTCAGATTTCAAGATTTCAATGGATTTAACCCACTGTGTATGAGATTTTAGCACAGTAAATGACTCATCGCTCTCTGGTGAGTTTTGACTTCTGCAGCTAGGTAACTGGCTGGCTGCAGATTTCATTCTAGTGCACAGCTGTTTATAACATGCAACCTCTGCCCAGGAAGAGCTCTGCATGAAAAGCATTTATTGGATACCAATAAGAGTACACTGATAACATGTTGCTCTATTTAATATTATGGAAATTTATAATTGTGCAACGTACTGATGATGTCATTATAAAATGGTGTTCAATGGGATTTGGAATGTTCTGCATTACTACATACAGCTGGTGGAACATTTTGAACTCAAACATGCTACTTTGGAAGCACTTTCATAGTATAACTTTATGTTCTTGGTTCTTGGCTAGTAATAGGAATAATAGCTGTCACCAGTCTGAGACAAGGCTCTAATTACTCAACAATTTTCTGCTACTGCGAATGTCAAGGATGGTGCCTGAGCACCTCAGGCACCACCCTGGATCCGCCACTGCCTATCAACTTGTTCAAGTATTGCTAATACTCCAGACACTAATGAACAATGAAATAATAGTGAAGCAGCCTACAGCCATTCCTGGTGTGGAAGAGGACTGCTTAGTCTAAGAACAAATTACTGCAAGGACACTTTGGAGCAGAACAACGCCACACAAATGTGCCCATTTAGTTGAGTGCACAGTTCTAATTAAAATGGTACAAATGGGAGAGACTGCAGTTGGGGAAATCCCTGTGATATGCCAACCTCCCTCTTAGCTAGCCCATTCATTGTCACAAGCAGTAACTACAGTAGCAGCTAACTACACAGGGCGGAAAGAGATCTAGCTATATACGTATTACGGCTTGGCCTCACAGGAAATACAGCTATAGCAGTAGAAAACTGACATCACGTCTAATCATGCATATGCGTGCAATCACAAGAAACGGTATTAAAACACACTGCTACAGTATGTGGCAATGTGCAACATACTACTTAGCTATAATTATGAATAGGACAGACTTTACGTATATACAGGTGTAAAGAAGAACGCTAAAATGTGTATGTAACTCATACTCACACACAGACACACCACAACACACACACACACACACACACACACACACACACACACACACACACACACACACACACACACACACACACACACACACACACACACACACACACACACACACACACACACACACACTG
The DNA here is from genome assembly GCA_964019415.1 of Ianthella basta. Taxonomy (NCBI): domain Eukaryota; kingdom Metazoa; phylum Porifera; class Demospongiae; order Verongiida; family Ianthellidae; genus Ianthella; species Ianthella basta. The sequence continues at coordinate 6,417,791 of OZ025872.1, read as the reverse complement.
ATACAGGGGGAGGGGAGGGAAGGGAGGAGGGGAGGGAGGGGAGGAAGGGGGAGAGGGAGGGGAGGAGGAATGGGAGGAGGAGGGGAGGGGGAGAGGAGAGGGGAGGGAGAGGAGAGTGGCTGACTGCAGTTCTCACAGCTGAAGATAGTGCCATCACTCACAGTTGGCAGTGACATCCTCTGTCATAAATTCCACCACGAATGTTGTTGTTGGCTCCTTGTCAAGGATGAGGACTAGGTGCACTTCTTCTCCCTCAGACACGGTATAGGTTATGTGCTTGAAGTTCACAGTGGGTCCTAGGATTGGGGAAATAAATTGCCATGGTAACATGAGCTGACAAGGTACTAAGGACTCTCATACGCAAAGCCTTCTGCCACACAACCCTCCCACTCACTGTCTCCATCCTCAACGGTAACTGTAGCAACATCCTCGGGTCCTATAACCACCCTGTTGTCTACATGAAGGACAGGGCCGCATCACATTGAGGTGGGTGCAGTGTGGTGGTGTACATTGAGATGGGTGCAGTGTGGTGGTGTACATTGAGGTGGGTGCAGTGTGGTGGTGTACATTGAGATGGGTGCAGTGTGGTGGTGTACATTGAGATGGGTGCAGTGTGGTGGTGTACATTGAGATGGGTGCAGTGTGGTGGTGTACATTGAGATGGGTGCAGTGTGGTGGTGTACATTGAGATGGGTGCAGTGTGGTGGTGTACATTGAGATGAATGCAGTGTGGTGGTGTACATTGAGATGGGTGTAGTGTGGTGGTGTACATTGAGATGGGTGCAGTGTGGTGGTGTACATTGAGGTGGGTGCAGTGTGGTGGTGTACATTGTGATGGATGCAGTGTGGTGGTGTACATTGAGATGGGTGTAGTGTGGTGGTGTACATTGAGATGGGTGCAGTGTGGTGGTGTACATTGAGATGGGTGCAGTGTGGTGGTGTACATTGAGATGGATGCAGTGTGGTGGTGTACATTGAGGTGGGTGCAGTGTGGTGGTGTACATTGTGATGGATGCAGTGTGGTGGTGTACATTGTGATGGGTGCAGTGTGGTGGTGTACATTAAGATGGGTGCAGTGTGGTGGTGTACATTGAGATGGGTGCAGTGTGGTGGTGTACATTGAGGAGGGTGTAGTGTGGTGGTGTACATTGAGGTGGGTGCAGTGTGGTGGTGTACATTGAGGTGGGTGCAGTGTGGTGGTGTACATTGAGGTGGGTGCAGTGTGGTGGTGTACATTGAGATGGGTGCAGTGTGGTGGTGTACATTGAGATGGGTGCAGTGTGGTGGTGTACATTGAGGTGGGTGCAGTGTGGTGGTGTACATTGACAGTGGCGGATCCAGGGTGGTGCCTGAGGTGCTCAGGCACCATCCTTGACATTCGCAGTAGCAGAAAATTGTTAAGTAATTAGAGCCTTGTCTCAGACTGGTGACAGCTATTATTCCTATTACTAGCCAAGAACCAAGAACATAAAGTTATACTATGAAAGTGCTTCCAAAGTAGCATGTTTGAGTTCAAAACGTTCCACCAGCTGTATGTAGTAATGCAGAACATTCCAAATCCCATTGAACGCCATTTTATAATGACATCATCAGTACGTTGCACAATTATAAATTTCCATAATATTAAATAGAGCAACATGTTATCAGTGTACTCTTATTGGTATCCAATGAATGCTTTTCATGCAGAGCTCTTCCTGGGCAGAGGTTGCATGTTTTAAACAGCTGTGCACTAGAATGAAATCTGCAGCCAGCCAGTTAGCTAGCTGCAGAAGTCATAACTCACCAGAGAGCGATGAGTCATTTACTGTGCTAAAATCTCATACACAGTGGGTTAAAATCCATTGAAATTTTGAAATCTGAATCTCCCATTTGGTGCTCCATATAGAAAGTCACTATCAAAATCATTAGAAACTCTTAGCTACATCGTGTAGTATCAAGGAGTGACTGCTTAACACAGTGACCAGCTTAGACAGGTTTCATCATACAAAGTAATATATGATAAGATAGGTGTGCAATTAATGTAGAAACGCCAACTGCAACTGCTTTAAAATCATAATGATGTTCATGCATTGTACCACACACATGCTGACATTTCGAAGAGTCCTTTTTAGCCAATTGCAAAGAGCCTTATTTCCCAAAAGGGAGTATATATGACAAGAAAGTCATGCAAAGTGTATAAATGAACAGTTGACAGTCAACTTGCATGGTCTTCATAAAGTGGACTTGGCGGCATTACCATGTTGATGATGACAGCGTATTTGGCACAACAACAAACAGAAACCAAAACTAACCAGTATTGAAAACGAGTCTGTTAGTGTGTGTAACTTAATTTGTCAACATGTATTGATCACTTATACAAGTTTCTGTTTCTGTTGTTGTTGTTGTACCTTGTGAAACATTCAGTGATAGCTGCTGCTATTGTTACAACACAGTCAATTTCAACATGGTTGGTCAACACAGCAAAAGGTATTAAGAGCAGCCAAATGGTGTGATGTCAGTATTAGTTTTATTGCTTGCCACCACGTCACACCCATTGTCCTCTATTGTCATTCGTTATGACGTCACTCCATTTGTCATTTAGCTTTAAATTTGGGCAACTAATCTGAAATAGGCTGCATTGCTATTATTAACTGTACAGATTATTATCACCTCACATGATGCTTAAGGGTCTGTACCATGTAAGTTGATAGTACTATCATAATTATGGTGCTAACCCACACTAGCCAACTACCCCACAGTAGGCAGAACATGCTGCAAACAGTAGTTTCCCTAGGTCTAACCAGCTTTAAAAGTTGCTTCTTTTGATCCTGTGCAGTGTAGTGGTGATACTATCAATTACCAGCTATGTATACTAGTTATAGCTGGTATGGCCCATGATTTAAGCATCTTAGTTTCAAAATCACATGATATCCATCTGCATGCAGTGATGCGCATATCAGAAATGTCACGATAGCTATTAAAGTTCTCGAAATCCGCACACTACTTTTGACAGTAGACGATCCCTTGCCAGAGAGCATCTCGTTCAAAAAATCCTGGGAACCTGGGCACCAACCTAATTGGATGTCTGGATCCGCCACTGATTGAGGTGGGTGCAGTGTGGTGGTGTACATTGAGATTGGTGTAGTGTGGTGGTGTACATTAAGATAGGTGCAGTGTGGTGGTGTACATTGAGATGGGTGCAGTGTGGTGGTGTACATTGAGATGGGTGTAGCGTGGTGGTGTACATTGTGATGGGTGTAGTGTGGTGGTGTACATTGAGATGGGTGTAGTGTGGTGGTGTACACTGAGATGGGTGCAGTGTGGTGGGGTACATTGTGATGGGAGTTAAGCGGTGGTGTACATTACACTTACTCTCATTGTCCACAAACGTCACCATGGCAACATCAGGCATTGCTACAGTGATCCCAAGTGGCCCGCTGTCAAGCACAGTCAGTGTCAGGGAGAAGTTCTCATTTCCTTCAAAAGTGGAATCTTCAATGATTTTCACACTGAAGTTATGCCGTGTGGAGCCAGGTAGAATGTTTTGAATTGTGGACAGGAAACCAGTGACATCATAGTCAGTAAGGGCTGAGGGGGAGGGGAGGGGAGGGGAGGGGAGGGAGAGGGAGAGGGAGACGGAAGAGGGGAGAGAGAGGGGTAGGGGAGCGAAAGGGGGAGGGGAGGGAGACAGGAGAATGTATAATTGTAAAAATCTTCTGTCCATCTTCACTCCAGTTGTCATGACAACAAATATCTCACCTGTGGCCGTCTCATCCACTGCAGTGATAAGAGCCCTAAAGGAGAACTCAAAGGGATTTTTGTTACCATGGCAACCTCAAGCACCCCATCTCCCTCCCCCACTTGATAGGCTGGTCTCTCAAACTGAACACTGAGAGCTGCAGATGACACAGTGGCAGCAGTAGGCAGAGAGGGGAGAACACACAGGCACCCCACTGGTGAACACAAGGCCTAGACACACACTCTGCAACACACACACACACACACACACACACACACACGCATACATACACATACACACACACATGGTGAGAGATACGCACACACACACACAGGCATATGTTGTACACAGCACACCCGCAGCACACACATAATTGCCTTCACGCACCTTCATTGTCTTCAATGAATACTTTAGCCCTGCTAATACTGCCAGACATGACGTTCACGGTTGCTTCTGTTGACAGAATGACAAAGGTGACATGCAGTGTCTCATCACTTTCAGCCGCAAGGTGTGGAGTGTCAAGTCAAGTCAAGTCAAGTGGTGGAGATGTTGACAGACACAGGAGATGTCCCAGGTTCAAAGGTAACCACGACATCGGTGAGGGCTGTAAAGTCAGCCCCAGCTGAAGACAGGAGGAGAGGAGCACTCACAAACACTTCACGTGAAAGGGGTTCCCCATTCACCATCTGCTGTTCCCTCCACAGTGGACACGTTGACTTCAAAGGACATTTCTATGGCAACATCGCTCTCCAAGGTGACTGTCATACGGTTGCCCTCGGCAACCACATAACTAGATGTTCCGAATGACAATCTAACCACTAACAGTAGAGAGGTGAGACCACACATGACCTCCGCCCCTACCCTGCCCACTGGCTGCCCAATTGGCCGGCTCACTGGTCTGGTCCTCTATTATCACCAAGCCTGTATCAGGTCCAATGCCCACGTCGCTGACATTCATCAGCTCCACAAGGAAGACCTCCTCTCCTTCAAACACATTGTGAGTGCGTGTCTGGAAGGTGGTGTTAGCAGAACCGGGTGAAGTGACAGAGGCTGCGAAGCTGACTTCCTTTGGACCACTGTCATAGTCAACACCAGTTGTGGCGGGAGTGGGATGTGAGTGTCCCTGCACTACACTTAAGTGTTGACGTGTATCCTTACGAGTTGCTGTTCTGTTATTGCCTTCAACTGTGACTTTAAACCCAAACGAGTAGGGGATGTTTGTCACAAGTGTCACTGTGACACTGTCACTCTCTGGCACCATATACACACTTGGCATCAGGGACACAATCAGCTCTAAACAATTGATCACATGCCCGCATCAGCTATACACCGTGAATGGATATCACATAACCACTAAATGCCTTGTTGTAGGATAAGGATTACACTACATTGCTAATTACAGGAAATTCCCCATGCTCACCAATATGGAAGAGGCGGTGTCCAATGAAACATAGAGTCCAACCACTCCAATAAGGGCCCCCGTTACCTTGGTAACAATATTACCTGTACAGAAACGGAGTAACCTCTCCAAAATGGCTCCCTCCTCATCTGAAACGGCACAAGCCAACAAATGGAGGTGTGTGTGTGTGGCATACGTACCTGAGATGATGCAAGTGTTGGCTTCCTCTGAATAATCACGAGTACGTTGCCATGGGGATGTAAGCCCCGTACCGCCCCTCCCTGTACACCAGCATGTTGTAGATCACCCCCTGTTCAGGCAAGCATGGAGTCAAACACCACCCTCTTGGGTGTCCTGTAGGTGAGGTGGAGGCCTAGCACCTGCATGGGGGGAGAGCACATCACATCACACCAGCACTTCACACACAGCACCCTTACTCCTTCACTACATAACCACTTCCCCTCCCCTCCCCCTCCCTCTCTGGTGTCCTTCACTGCCTTCACCACCATCTGCCATGTGTGAGGGAGGGTTCCGTTGATTCATGACAGGAGACCCACTCCCCCCCCAGCTCCAGCATTCAGTCTCCTGGTTTGGGCCTTCACCTCTTCAATGCCCCCCATGACCAGGTGGTCCACAGTCAGGACAACACCAACTGCTGCCATCTTGTATTAGTTGGCACTTGAGAGCTCTAAGAATGTCTGCAGACAAAGGAAACAGCAGTCAGTTGTGACTGGCCACAACTGGATTCTTCCATGAGTGCACTTCAATTGAACTACCAGCACTTTGCATACATTTCTGCATCTACGTATCTATGTACCTTGTATTAATTGTGGTTCACTATCAGTCACTGTTAAGACATTGCACAATAACACTTATCATAATAACTTTTCTGTCCTCACAAAGGTCTAACTGAATTGTGAATAAACACACAGCAACACAAACATACACAAGTACACATGGTAGTGGGTGGGTGGTAACCATAGTAACCACACCCACCTACACACCCACACACCCTTGTCCCATTGTACACTACACATAGACTCACTCAAACACACTAGCAGACAAAGACACTAGTATAACCAAACCAGCCACTTACACACACACACACATGGACACAAGCACACACACACACACACACACACACACACACACACACACACACACACACACACACACACACACACACACACATCAAGCTGTCTGCACACTGTTGGAGGCCCTCACCAGTTGAGCTAGTTGCCACTTTCTTTGGCTTTGAACTGGTTAGATCAGGCCCACTGTGAGGACAGGGGCCACTTGGGATCTGTGAAACTGATCAACAGAACACAATTCAATGACAACAAATCAGATTAAACATTCTACATACGTATAACACAAACACTGCCTAACTCGTACAATGACATCATCACTGTGCACTCTGTGACAGCTGAAGTTCACAAACCACTCAAAACTGACCCACAGGGAAGGCTCTACTGTGGTTGGAGGCATTTAATAGCATGTGCATGATTAGGGGGACCCCCTCCGGATAACAGCTGATATGCTGTTCCATTACACAACAGTAAAGTAAAGAAGGCACAAATTTAGGAGCCACTACTCAATGACTGCAGCAGTCAACTCACATAATGAGACAAGTTCTGGAACAGGTCAAGCTCTGATACATTGCTGCCGAGTAGTCTCAGTTCCGCCATTGCCTGGCAATGAACAGACATAGGCAAACGGTCCTCCACCTTCAGTTTAGTAAAGTGAGGGCCTCCAGGAACATTTGACTGTGTGGGGGCATGTATGAGTGGGGAATGTGTGTGTGTGTGTGTGTGTGTGTGTGTGTGTGTGTGTGTGTGTGTGTGTGTGTGTGCATTACAGTCCTTGACAAACCAGAATTTAAAAGAAAAACTTTACAAAACCAAATGTATAAATAGTTAATGTAAAGGCTACGTAGAAGACGAAAACACTGTCTTGTGTTAGTTGGTGTGAATCCGGCTGAGGTCATGACTCTCAGTTAGGGTGCTTCCCCTGTGTGGGACACAGTGGGGAGACAGGAGGGAATGAAACCATAATGTGTGTGTGTGTGTGTGCACGTGCGTATGAGCACATGGGTGGAAGCAGACAGAAAGGCTTACTGTATCCTACACACACACACACACACACACACACACACACACACACACACACACACACACTTGTACTTGTACTTGTACTACCACAGCCAAGACTTGGCTAAGTGGACCCCATGAATGGGGTGAGCCAGCAGGTGGCAACAAGACCGTTGGCACCGTTGGCTGCGGAGACACCAGCCTTATCACCCCAGTCGCATGGCCCCCTCGGTGCAGTAGGGGTACTCATCTATGGGCTTGCAAGACCCATGAGATGAGAGAGGTGGGGTACGGCCTTAAGTGACGGCATCAGAGTATCCATCCTGTGCTCCTGGCCATAGAACTCCCCACCTACACTTGGTAATGTCTAGGTGACTAGCATACGTTGCACTACCAGTGCTGAACACTGGAAAGTGCGCTAGCACCTAACAGAGAATTGCACAAGTTCCTTACTTTCCCAGTGGTTTGTGGTTCACAAGTATGACTAGACTTGTAACCAAAGCAAAACCAATTTTTCAACCTTCCAAATGCCAGACCCGTTGGCTGCAGATCTGTCACCCTTCTGGCATACTCACACAGCTTCTGCCAAACACTGGACACACACACACACACACACACACACACACACACACACACACACACACACACACACACACACACACACACACACACACACACACACACACACACACCTTGAACCTTGAACCTTGAAATCTGCCCACAGCACGAAGTGCTGTGATGGCAGGGCCCTGGGCAAGCCTGGGCCAGCAGCAGGGGGAATGTCCTGGGTGACACAACTCCCCGCTACTATCTAGCGCATAGAAGATGGCACTCCCCATGGATTGCGAGCCCAAAGGCAAGTCAGAGAAACTACCACCAGAATCTGGACTACTCCTCACGAAATGGTGGTGGCTGCGGACCCTGGATTCAGCGGCTAATGGGCATCGAAAAGCCGTCAGGCTATGGATATGGTACCCACTCGACTGGTTGCCACGCGTAGCCTCGATGGCCGACATGAGTTCCAGTCAAAAGTCGCTCCAGACGAATCCAGGGGGTGTGGTGGAAGGGATGGATAAAAGGAAGCAGAGCCTGTGCTGCGGGCTTGATGGTTTCGAGTTGTCTTCCGCGCGAACACGTGGCTAACCACCGTCATTTTGGTGACATCACACCCCCCACACACACCAACACACACACACACACACACACATACACACTCACACACTAACCAACCTCCTTGTTGCAGCTCCTCCTTTCTCCTTCTTCCAAATGACTGCATGTTTGGGAAACCATTGGCTGCAGTGATAACATCAAAATATTCCCACAGAGTTTTCACGTCAGCATTACGTGACAAGTGAGTAAACAATATCTCCTGTCTATCTGCGACGTTTGTTGCAGCAGAGATATCTGACACTACGTCTTCTGGAATAACTTCTTTACGTTGTAGCCTCCGCAGGCTAAACAATGGGTCCACTACTCTGAAGAATTCTGACTCGTGTTTCTTAAGAAATTCTGAGACACCTGCATTGTGGAAAGAAAGAGATTAATGAGGAACACATCTCTCCCACTCTCTCTCTTCCTTCCCTCTTGTTCTCTCCACCCCTCCCCTCCCCTCCCCTCCCCCCTGTATGTACTGTATCTCTTCCTACCTTGGTACATTACACAGTGCTGGAAGTGTGCACGTTATGTGAGGCCATCCAAACTAGCTACACATGAAGTTTGCCAGCCACTCAGGAAAGTAGAAATGATTCCTACAGCATATTTGTGTTAGTACTTATGAAACTTACTGCAAATACAAACAAAGTAATGTAGCTGCATTTCCCACCCACCCACCCACTTACACACACACACCAAACCTCTCTAGGCACTGCCTTACCAGGTGTGCCAATTCGCCTCCTCTTGGCCTGTGGACTGGTTGGTTCAGACCCACTGGAAGGAGGGCAGTGGGTTGGGATCTGAGAGGCTACATGAGAAACGGAGAACAATCCAATGTAATACTCAAATTACTCCACACACATTGCCTAACTCTTACATTAACAAACACTGCAAACAGTTGGTAAAGAGGGTCTTCTTGAACTGACTGGGCTCCTGGTCATGACAGACAATGACTGCACTAAGCAAAGTACTACCTGAATCATTATGGAATTTATAAGTTAAGCAATTATCAGAATTGTGGTGCATTGCCACCTTGTCCTATTCACAGGTAATATGTTGACTGTGCATAGTTCATGTACAATGACATGAGTGCATTTCAGAGTGTCATGTGAGGTGCACGGCAGTAGTACAGTCCATACCTCACTTGAAGGACTGACAACAGCTAGCTCACTTGGCCTCACAGAGCCAGCCTGTCCACTGTGCACCATACAGCACCACCTTGCAAGTATCTCTACATCTAATTAACTTGGTACATTACACCAGACCCATAGCCAATGAGATTTGCAACATTTGGTGTCAGATGAAGTGTTCAGCAATGTTTATGCAGTAAAGGAATTATGCATCATTCTTTGACCTTTGAACTCAAGATGGCGGATCGCGCGAAACTGAAGTTGACGATGACTGTGATCTTTGTGATCCTGAGGTGAATCCTATCCTTTGAAACGATTCTGGATCCTAGGACTCATCCATTGGACCCCGAATGTATCCTGTTTGCCTCCAATTTCAAGCCGACAGGTCTAGAATCCTTCGCTATCTCCTGGCGTGAAAGAGAACCCCCGCGTGAGGAGAGACAACTCGCTAAAGGCGCTAGGTCACCTATGCAGTCAATCCTGTTAATACTAGCAGGCGACATTGAGTGCAATCCAGGACCAGCCAAACCGAACTACAAATTTCCCTGTGTTGGGTGCATGAAGCCAGTCAGATCAAACCAGCGTGGAATCGAATGTTCGCGCTGCCTCAAGTGGACCCACCTGAAATGCTCCGCATCCACCGCTATTGACTATGCATCACTGGATGGTCAGGAGTGGTTCTGCTCGTCCTGTATCTCCACTGAGCTACCCTTTTATGACTCTGACATTGATTATCTCAACACAGGAACAGGTACGTCTGACCAGGGGGGGGAGTCATTCCCTTTCTCTGAGAGTGAGCCACAACAACAACCCTCATTCCCATCCAATGGATATGCTTTCTGTCATCTTAATGTCCAGTCTTTGACATCCAAACTGGATGAGATCTCAGACTTTCTCAGCAGAAGTGAATGCTCGGTTATCCTTGGCATCAGTGAAACTTGGCTGGACAGCTCTGTGACCGATGCTGCCGTAACAGTGGAGAATTTCAAGCTATACCGAAAGGATAGGAGATATGGTAGGGGTGGAGGCATCCTGGTTCAAGTCCCTGTCTCCATTAGAAGCCACAGGAGGGAAGATCTGGAGCGTGACCACATTGAAGCTGTATGGCTGGAGCTACGCATCGAGAAGTCTACCATTTTGCTTTGCCACATCTATCGCCCCCCCAACTCTGCTAAATGCATTTTAGAAGACCTGTCTGATGTGCTTGAACAAGCCGCAAGTGAACGAAAGGAACTGATGATAATGGGGGACCTAAATTGCAACATCCTGGCACCAAATGCAACCACGAAGCACCTCACTGCGATTATGGAGGAACACCAACTCTCTCAGCTCATCTCCGAGCCTACCAGGGTGACTAATCAGTCACAGACTCTCATCGACCTCTGTTTTGTTTCTGCTCCCATGTGCTACACTTCTGGAGTCACCCCACCAGCAGGTAGTGACCATATGCTAATTTATGCATCTAGATCAGCGAGAACTAGAAGACCTACACAGCCTGTTAAGGAGATTCGGTCTTTTAAGAAGTGCAATGTGGACACCTTGCTAACTGATCTGCAGGAGGCCCCCTGGGGAGTCATGGATGTTTTCGATTCTATGGATGACAAATGGGATTATTGGAAGACTCTCTTCATGAAGATTGTAATCAAACATGCCCCTATGATCAGGATAAGGCCAAGAAAGCACAGCCACCAGTGGATCTCTGCTGACATCCGTATGATGATGAAGTCTCGGAACTACTATCGCAATAAGTATAGGAAGACACGGGATGAACAGGACTGGGAGACTTATCGTAGATTGAGGAATGCAGTGAAAATGAACCTGAGGGAGTCCAAGAAAGATCATTTTGAGAGAGTCTGTAAAAACACGTCCAGGCAACCTAAGAAACTATGGGATGAGCTGAACAGAGCCCTAGGTCGTAAAGTGAAGAGTGGCATAACCCAGCTAGAGACCAGCTCTGGTATTCTCACATCAATCAGGGAGATCGCGAACCAGCTCAACTCCTATTTCACCAATTCAGCTAAACAACCTGCCCATCATTGTACACCATCTGCATTGCACCAGGCCAAGTCAGAATTCACTTTCCACCCTCTTGAAGAGGATGACATCCTGGCTGCTTTAAAAGGGTTGAATGTGCATAAATCAACTGGAGTGGATGGAGTATCAGCTCGTCTCCTACGCATGGTTGCTGAAGCCATTGCACCGAGCATGGCTAAGATGTTTAACCAGAGCCTGGCTGGTGGTGAAATCCCAGAAGAGTGGAAGAGGGCAAATGTCACACCAGTCCCCAAGTGTACAGTAGCATGTCAGCCATCTGACTTCAGACCCATCTCTGTTCTCCCAGTCATAGCCAAAGTCTTTGAGTCTCTTGTTCACAAGCAGCTCTACACCTACCTGACAGAGAACTCCTTGCTCCATCCCAGTCAATCAGGCTTTCGTCCCGCCCATTGCACCCAGGACTTGCTACTCAAGACTGTTGATGATTGGAGAGCATCGCTTGACCGTGGAGAATGTGTCGGAACTGCAATGATTGACCTGAGTAAGGCCTTTGATTCTATCGATCACAACCTACTCCTTGACAAACTTTCAGCCTATGGCATTTTGAACGGAGAGCACCAATGGTTCTCAAACTATCTCTCAGGCAGGCAGCAGAGAGTCATGGTAAATGCAGCTTACTCTGATTGGGCCCCAGTCTCAAGAGGGGTACCACAAGGTTCCATTCTTGGCCCACTGCTATTCTTGGTATTCATGAATGATTTACCTACTGTAGTCACCAGCTGTACCATCAACCTATATGCCGACGATACTACCATCTATTATGCAAACCAGGATCCTGATTGTGTGACACATGCCATTAATGATGATCTCCAGCTCATTGCCACCTGGATTGTGTCTAACAAACTAACAATGAATGTAAGCAAGACCCAAATGATGGTACTAAGCAGGCGGGCCGCCAGGTCACGGGCAGAACAGATCAAGGTCCAAGTCAATGGGGCAACCATCCCTCGGCAGGAATCTGTCAAGTATCTGGGAGTAACTATTGATCACGACCTGAGTTGGAAGTCCCATGTAGGAGCAGTGCGGAGAAGAATGCTAGCTGCAATTGCTAGCATAAGACAAGTCAGTGCTTACCTCCCCCTCTCGACCAAACGGATGCTGTACAACTCACTAGTCCTGCCGTATGCGGACTACTGCCAGGTGATCTGGCACCCCTGCAGTTCCAACCTCGCCCAAAGTGTGGAGAGAGTACAAAATTATGGAATGAGAGTGGTACTGAACAAGCCTCCACGAACACCAAGTGCCCCCCTCAGAGACGAACTTGGGTGGACCACCCTCCACAGGAGGCGACACAATGCAACACTCTGCCAGGTCCACCGGTGTGTCCTCAAGCAGGCTCCCAGTTATCTAACAGGAAAGTTCGTCAAGAACTCGTGTACTTACTCATCCACCAGAGGAGCCGACAAACTCCACCTTCCGCAACCTCGCACAGAAATGTACAGACAATCGTTCGAATTCCAAGGTGCCTTACAGTACAATCAACTACCGCAAAGTATTAGACAATTATCAAGTGTGAAATCCTTTAAGCATGCAATTTTGAATCTGTAACTCAACTCTATAGCTATGTCTTACTTATCTGGACCCTGAAATTCATTGTTTATTTATCTATTATTTATTAGCTATTTAATTGCCTATGTGTGTATATATACCTATGCTTGTATCTGTACTGTTCAGGACCTGCATGAAAACCCACTCTTGTGGATGCAGCACTCCTGTTTGAAATAATTCATCTATCTATCTATCTATCTATCATCTGCACTGACGTGTGAATAAATATTAGCTCAACAATTCGACTTTTGATCAGCTGAACGACCGTTTTGATAGGTCATTTCTAAACGTTGAGTTGCAAAACAGGCTTATAATTTGCCTGCGAAATTCATAATTTACCCACTCATTTACCTGTAATGTTAAACTTTGCTGTGCACTCTGCAGACAATGATTTGCCATTAGTTGATATGTTCCACCTTGGGTGGAAAAAACTTTGGTATTTTGTAACTGTTAATGAAACTTGACAACTATCCGGAGGAGAATGCACTCATCAACCTGTTAATGGAGCTAATGCTCCAGAAGAGAATCAACAGTGAACTAAATAGTAGGGGTCGAACGAATAACCGAATAGTCGAATATTCGTTCGGTAGCCTAATATTCGAAGGATAATTTTATTCGTTTGAATATTGGTGACGCTTAATGACGTCATAAAAATGGCCGCCAACCACATAAAATTCGTTTCGCTCATGAATCAGTCGATATCTACGGAACGAAACACCTCCTATCTTTTATGGATTACACAGAGACGGCAGAAAAATGTTTTCTGTCAGGTCAAATTCGCCCGTTCTGCTCTTCATCTGACTTCCTCCTCCCATTTCCGGTAATCGCTCCACAGAAGACGGCCATATTTGGTAATTACTTCCGGTGGAACGAATATTCGAATATTCGTTCATTGGAAGCAACGAATAGTCGAACTTAATGTAGAGTATTCGTTCGACCCTTACTAAATAGGAAGCAGCCTAGCTGTTCCCAGTGTGGAAGAAGATTGCTTAGTCAAATGAAGCACTACAGTGCAAAACCATTAGCGTGTTTGCAAACAAACATTGCTGGCTTAATTAACATTTATGCAGATTGTTGCATTCACTAAGAGTCTAGGGTAGAAGCTCAACATATACATGCAATGACTGTAAGTACTGTATGCGACTGTAGCTATAGGTCTTTGTTGTAGCTATGCAACAAAGGCATTGTATAAGCAATGTAATTCACAATACTGAGCGAGAGTGTGCATGCATGCCACAAAACAGCTGTATACAGCAACTAATATGACATCTGATTCTGTGGCACTAGATAAGCGGCTGAACACTTGTGTGATAACATGACATCATTGGAAAAGATCAAATGGACGCCATTACCGTCGAGGTGTGGATCCTCTTGAACTACATAGAAGTGGTTCTCTACTCTATGCAAACTACATACAGCATTCTACCGTGTGGTACGCGTTGCAAATCGGATCTGGTGATCTACCGCCAGAATAGAACGCTGGACTCGGCACCTCTTGATTACATCCCACCATCAAGCGCAATTTAGTCGTTCTCGTAAAGAGTAAAAGCTGCATATTGGCCTTTTCACTGTTTTTACGCCATATCTCTAGTCTCATCCCAGACCCATCTCCACCATTCCGCCATTTTGGAGGACGTTTCTCCCAAGTTGGCAAAACGGCGGAGATAAGGATGGTACCAGACTACCATATCTCTCGAATGCAGTCCTTTCGAGACAATCCCCTTTTTCAACTTCCTACTTTGTCGTTCTGAATCCACTGGTATTGCTCATAAGGCGCCTCGTAGCCTGTAGTGCCAGATTAGGCGCGGACACACACGCACACACACACACGCACACACACACACACACACACACAGACAAACCAAGTACCGTAACCCCTCACCTCGCTACTCGCCGTCGAGGGTGAACACATGCATTCAGTCAGAATAATGGCACACTAAATGTGCCCATTTAGCTGCATGCATTGCAAACGGAGGCTCTGCTGTAATTGGGGAAACACCATTAAGTGATATTCAGTACTGATTATGTGGGTGGAGTGAGATCTAACCTGTCTGAGTGGATGGGACTTCCCCCTCCCTCTCAATCTCCAGAGAGTAGCTGGTATGTTGTTCAACAACAACAGCCTGCATGTGGGAGAAAGCAAAATGGCATACTTCAGTGGAGGATAGAAAAGCCACTACTCAATTACTGGTGTATTCAACTCTCCACAGGAGACAACTTACATAATGAGACATGTTCTGGAACAGATCAAGCTCTGATTTGTTGTCATTCAGTGATTTTGGCTCCAGTGTCCTCTGGCAGCGGACAGATGCAGGGATATGGTCCTCCACCTTCAGTTCAGCAAAGTGTGGGCCTTCAGGAGCACTTGACTGAGTGGGGCACTTCTGACACGTCTGCCCAAGGACCAGGTAGGGACTGTCCCTGCACTCACTGCAGGTCCCACTGTGAGGGTCTTTGCCAGCCTTGCTGTGGAAGAGGAAGCAGTACGAGTCTGCAGTAGCCTTTATGATGGTGTCACGGTACTCCTGGTATCGTCTGTGTCTCCTTCTTTCATGGTGATCCATCTGCGCACTGATGTGGGTGGCACGATCCCACAGAATTACAGTGCCCATTGCTCCTACTGCGAACTCCATTCGCACACGAGAGATAGAGTGGGTGCATATCTCCCACCCTGGTGTGGATTGCAAGCGAGCAATCATTCCTGTGAATACTCCACAAGGAATGAAATGTTTGTCTTCAAAGGTGATGGCAAAACACAGGGATTGCTCCTGTGGTCTGATACCAACTCCTGATGGGGTTACATCAACTGGTGAGTTGGTCAATACCGACGGGACAAAGAGAGTCTTGTCTTCATCATGTGACTTGACCTCTGCTCCAATGAAGAGCTGGACCAGGAGGTCCATGAAGTGGTCATAATTGATCTGAACCTCAAGGTCCCGAAGTGCTGCCTTTGTCAATTTGCCTTCATGTTTCAGCTTTCTCATGCCAACTCCTTCAACCTCTTCAAACTGCACTTGATACAGTTTGGAAATGTTCTTAAAGAGATAGGAAGGATTGGTGAAGACCAGGCAGTCACTGTCTTCAGTGTGCCCTACATCAGCTCCACAAAGGTGAACGAGGAGACCAAGGGCATGGAAGTAGGTGACCATGGCATGAAATTCTCCTTCGTCACTAACAGAACCTTCTTCCATGCAGCGTTGATACAGTTCACTGTATGAGTACAACGGCTTCTCTGCACCCTGGCTCAGCTCCAACAGCTGACGGAGGTACCACCTCACGGGGACTTCTAACTTAACAGCACCTTCCATTGCCTGCTTCGTTAGCCTCCTCTTGAGATGCTTGGTAGCACGACAGTGCTGACATTTACAGTGTTTATGCAACTGATGACTTTGGTCAAAATATAGCATATTGTTGATGGGAAAGAACATGAGGCTGGATTTGTGATTTGGCACAACCATCTCTTCCAGGAGGTGATATTTTGACTGCAATGCTTTATGCAGTGTTTCATTAACGGCCTTCAATGTAGCATCTGAATCTCCTTCAATCAGATTATCAAGGTGAGTGCCCACCAGCACAGCACAGGGCTTAGGGGACTTGCTCTCACAATTAACCTTTGAGGGAAGTTGAACATTCGACTAATCGTTGTTGCAACGGAGTCAGGTTTATGAACAGGTGCCTGAATGGATGATGTATCACCTAGAGGCTGAATGGCAGTTTCAGGAAGTATTCCTTCATGTGTGCTAGGTAACAAAAATGTTGTCTCAGAAGCCACTGAATTTACTTCTGTGCTGCTTTGGATGAGTGTACTCATTTTTTGCTGCAGGAACGTGAGTAGACTGAGTATTCCACTGTCACTGTTTACTAAAACCCACTCATTTCCAGCTGCCACACACATACAGGATTCATATCTGCACCTTTTAACTACTCTCTGACCCACACCATCCTCTGAGTCATCTGATGACAATGAGTCTTCTGTGCCATCTGATGACGATGAATCTTCTGAATACCTATCACTTAAGACTGCACTATCAGATGGGCACACACTGACCGTTGCAGCTGTATCCACTACGGGAGTGCTACTGCTGATCTGAGGTGGTGGCAGCCCCAACAGGTGGTCACGCAGAGAAGTCTTGCCGACTTGAGGGGGTCCAATGGTCATGGCCTTGGCAATGTGGAGGGTGATGGTGGGGTTGTCTCTGATAGCTTTGTGGTACAGTCTGGAGCAATCTGCCTCTGTGAAACCTACAGTGCAAGATACACAAACAAGCTAATACTAAAAACGCAGATACACATACACACACACACACATACACACACACACAGCATGCTCACGCCACACACACAGATAAGGGCATGCATGCACCTTCTCCTGTCAGGTCCCCTCTTTCTTCCCACTGTTCCTCTTGGTTGACAGCCACTGGAGCATGCCCTAAAGTATAAGGTACAGCAGACTACAATAAAAATATAAAGACACACACACACACACACCTGACCTATGCTCATTCAGATGCGAATCTGCCAAATAATTAATTGGTCTTGCAATTATCCCCATCAGTGTGACAATTCTAGCTAGTGGCCATGCATTTAAAGTTTACACCCAAAACAAATTGTCTTCGATCTAACACAGTTCAATCAAAAATGTGAGACATACTTCACAGATTCTTGTTACACGGAATTGTTCGAGCAAAAGCTTGCAACATATGTACTGAAACAAATACCAGATTGAAAGTGGTGAAACGAAGAATCATCTATAATATATTTTCTGGGAGGCTACATTGATAGGTGGATAGTAGTATGCCAAACGGATATCCTGTGGATAAGGATGTTTGTTTCAGCTCTACCAAACAATCATGTGGATTTAACTGCTGCTTATAGCCATGAGCTTACCATCAAGGTCAGCATGAAACCAGATGATCTTCTGCTTTGGAATGCAATACGCTTTGCTGAGGATATATGCTTGCAAGTGGTAGCAATTTTCCCAAGTGAAACCAAACATCGATTGCCATCTTGGGATCTTCAACCGGATTAGTCCGGTATCCTCCTCGGGAGCTTTTCCTTCCTCTTTGCTCTCAGACTGTTTGGCAAGGGCATCGTCCAGCTGTGTGGCCCGCTCATGAATGGCCAGATGCAAGTTGTAATGTGAAAGGATGTCTTCCACAACTTCTCGCTCAAGTGCAGATGCAGGAATGGCACCCACAGCCTGGCTCAAGAAGCGAGTATCACTCCACATTTCTGTCACTGACATTTGCCTTAGTACGTCATCGAGGGAGTTAGCAGACCTAATTGTACTTTCTTCCGACATCCCTTGATGAAGGCCAAGTTGATGATACCTGACAGCCTCCTCCTTCACTGCCTGAAGATGAGGCTCCAAAAGGCGAGTGATAGCAGCAAGGGTGTTGGCATAGAGCAGCATAATACTGCGCATCGGATCAGATTCAGACATGAGGTCAGATATGTCTTTAATCTTAAGATCCATCTTCAGATTTGTGTATTTGAGCAGCTGTCGCTGGTGCGACTGCTGCTGCTGCGGCTGCTGCATTGTATTTGATGGCAGACTGATCACACGTTGCCTCAAACCTACAGTGGACAACCTCGGCTGAATTCCTTGAACACCTGTGTGCATGGAAGAACAAGAAAGTCATGCAAGTTGTAATGCCATGCTCATACACTCAAACAAATGCTTTCTGAATAATATTATGTAGTGGAATAGGAAACGCTCTGAGAATATGAAATGGTGCCAGGAATACAAAACGCTTAGCTCCATTATAATATATAGGATACAAGACACCCAAACATCATGATTACTTGTCCAACTTTCAACTTGGCAATAATTGACCATCTTTAATGATGTCACATGACATCAGAGATATCTATGAATATAGACATCCCACACACTCTGCCCACCGAGGATGTCCATCAGATATAGATCTCACGCCAAAACCCAAAACATGCAGTGCATGGCTGTCAGATCCAGAAATGTGAACATTACTTAGATGTCTGTTACCATGGTAATGGGTTCAGTGCAAAAAGACAATTCCTTACCAGTGTTTTGGCCCATGGCCACTGCCAAGCATAAAACTGGGAGGTGTTTCAGGAATGATGGAAGAACATGAAATAGCTAGTTTGCCACTATGGGTGAAAGCGATTCGCCATTACAGAAAAGTCTTGGTCAACTGCTATAGCCTCTCAGGGTAGCAGAGACTCTTGCATGAGTCAAAGAGCCCTGCGGCTGAGTTGATTTAGCTAGCTAGCTACATAGCTGCTCATGCAACGCGCAATACTAACCTTGTACTAGTTCTCCGGAACTCTGTCTTGCTTCACCGGATTCTTCCTCGACTCCAGCAAGTTCTTGTTCTGAGGAGTGCGGTGGAGTGAAAGGTGCAGTGGCTTGGGCGGCTGATGTCTCGTGATCTGTCAGCCTTTTCACCTCGTCGGCTAGCTTGGCACCCTTTTCTGTGGCCGTTTCGCTAGGCAACTGTTCGTGGTGTTCAAGGAAGAGCCGATCTAATTCCATAGACGTGTTCTCTCCTCCATTCCTGGCATGTGTACATGTGCTTAATAGTGTTTCACGGTGGCATTCTCTTGTGGGGCCACCTCCGTCCATTTTGCCAAGGGGGCGGGGTATATGGAGTGACGCCCCTTCTGGTACGTGACGCGCGCCAGCTGTGACTCTGTGCATTGCGACCACTCCATGCATAATGTGTGTGCCGTAATTATGCTCCCAATTCTTGTTACAATTCCACAGCTCATGAATAACTAAGTACCCTAGTGGCTTGAAGTCCACTTGTTACATTTGGTGTGATTTATGATGTTGAACTTAGGAGAGGACAGATTCTGGCTTTTGTTTCTTTATTGCACAACAACAACGCACGTGGCATTCAATTGCACGCAAGCATGCAACCACCTTTCAGCTCCTGAGGGGAAGCATGGAAAATGTTTATGTTGTCCGCAGTTCTAAGGTGTTTACTAAGCGCCCATTTGAAGGAACACATGTACACCTCATTCACTACACACTGAGGCATAGCTACACTCTTGACCTTGTCTTGAATGCTTACACATGCTGCACAGTCTTGTATCTGACCCTGTCCACCGGCCAACATACTACACACTGGATTGCATGCACATGTGTGTGCACATGTCATCAAATCAAAATCAAATTAAAGTCAATCCAAGAGCTCGAGGTTCCTATACTAGTCACTAGCTACACTGTTAACATTGCACTAATGCAGTGCCAGAAACTTTGGACAAGTTGATGAAAGTTACATGCAAAGAATGCATATGTAAAGGAGCAAGTTTGAATTATCAAAAACCAGTTCACCTGGACTCCAGTAAACCTACAGTAACAACAACCAAGCATACATAAGTGAAGATAGTATACAACAATGTAGCTAATGTCAGATATCCACACAGTGGTACATGCACTGTACATTGCTCTGACACAGGCATGGAGTGTGCAGTGGAAGCAAACCTAGGATAAGGGTAGGCCACTTGGGACTAGACTTCTGGATTACACAATGGCTCATTGCTACATAGCTGATAACGGAAACAAGGAAATGTTGTGCAGTACATGCTGCATGCATAAGGTTCAAGTTAACAGGACGGTTTGACCATATGGACCTTTGTGAGCCAAAACTTCAGTTTCAGCTCATGTTTTTGTCAGCTGAAACTGCAGTTTCAGCTGAGTCAGACAAAGGTCTTAAGTTTCAGTTGATGAATGCTTATGCAGCCGAATTAGACCTTATGCTCTGTTTACTGCTTGAAACTTTCCCTGTTCCAGTTGTGAGCACACTTGCATTTGCTTTCAGAGTGATATTCACTTCAACCAGGACAGGAGACTACACGGGCGTACGCAGGCAGCATATAATCAGATGTCATGCTCCTGATAAATGGCGGCAGCAAAGAACAATAATTGACAGTGTCAGAGGCATAGGCAATAGATAGGCTACTTTTGATGTACTGAAGACTGCAGTACACCCAATACCAACCTGGAGTACACATAAGAGAAAAGTGGTGCAGGCTGTTCCTACCCAGAAGGAGGACTTGATCATGTACAGACATGAAGGGTGAAAATCTGAGCGCTGGTGGCAATCCAATGAGTACAGCATTGGAGCTGGCATGAAGTTTGTGTTCCTGTGTATTAGCATAATATAATGCCGCCATTTTATTGCGCTCAAATAGCTTCATACATGATACACCTATGATAGCTATAGCTATGCTGTATTTCTGTACCATCTTTTTGACTCACTTAAGAAAGGGGCCTTAGCCAGCCCAAGATTAATTTGACGTATCTATAGTCTTTGGATATGCAAAAGGTGTCACTACAATTTAAAGTAGTGAAATAAAAGTTTCCATTAAAGTTTAAAGGGATATATGGTCAGCAGCAGAAATAGCACAGAAACAAGCAACAATAACTCAACTAATGATAAACTACACTTCTGTGCACGTGCACGGAGTTTACTCAATATTACAAACTTTCTTGGAACTTGGTTACATGGAACTTGGTTTCTAGTTAATTGCTAGCTAATTATACACATTATAGGGTCTATGTACAAGAACCTCCTCAGAAATTAGGCATATCATAGTGCTCAGCTACCATTGCTTTCTTCTTTGGGTGTCTTTCAGGTCAAATCTGTGGTATTGTACTTATGTTAACGTTGTCTTGAACTTAGCTATTAAAGTGTTCAACTTATAATTATTTATAACCGGTGCACGGTTTATTCTATCCCCCCGATTTTGTATCCCCCGGTTAAAATATACTAGGATGCTTTATCCCCCGATGCTGTATTTCTTTGCTTTCCTTGGTGCATTCTACCCCAGGGGGTTGATGTGACCACCATTTGACCCTTCTGGGACAAGTAGTTGCTAACATTTGAACAATTTCCTCCTCTTCGCATGCTACTTTGCGGCGACTTTGCACCTGCACAACGATGTCCACCAGTTTGCGAAATTGCACGCCTTCGTGCTACTTGGCGCTGCTTAAACACTTCTGTTTCTTGCAGTAGGGCCATGTTGGCATTCTCAGAGCGTCCATGGGACAGTACAAGCTTCCCAGCCAGAGTTCAAAGACAAAACTTCCCCGCGATCGTCGGTTAACGCGATAGACGTAATATTTTGCATCCACCCCAAATGAAGTGCAAGGTTTTGGAGATTTGGACGTTTAACAGTCTCTACTAGCAGTAGGAGGTCTCATCCAGTAGTAGTACTAGCTTCTATCGTCAGTTCTCTGTTGTTTAATCGACTTTCGGTTACCCCGGGGGATACTTTGTACGGGGGGATACTTTAAACTGTGACACCGGTTTACAGTAGCTTCGCAAGCTAGCGCTATGGCTAGCTAGCAGCGACCCCAGTCGTTCAATTCTTTGGAAATCGTCTTCAACATTTGCATAGTGAGCTAGGGCGGATCGAGAAACATTTATGACTGGTTTCCAACGCATGAAGGTATAGCTATAAGGAAGCATAGACATTATAAGACTGATACATGCAAATACTAGCCAGAGGTGATCTGACCTGTTTCTGGAAACCTTGGAAACACCCTTGGATCCGCCCTTGGTGAGTGCAATCGTAGTCCACTGCGATCAAACATTCCAGGAGGACTTATTGCGCAATGGCGGACGCGGTGGCTAATAGGTTTGGCCAGGCGAGACTGTCCGCATGACAAATTTACCAAGAGAAAGTTAACGGTCGTGTGACATAGGGGTTATTCGCGGAGTGCGAAGTGAGGTGAGATGGCGCGCGATATTTCTAGCTGTGGCCTTCTTGTGTTGCTGCTGACGCTCTGCATGGGAAAAACAGGTAGGCTGGTTTGCTCGAAAAGGGGAAATTCAAAGTTTCCTTCATTTGATAGGGAAATTGGAATGGCCAGCAAAAAAACTTAAATTATATTGGGTGCCATTCAGGTCAAAACTAGGCGCTCGTATTTTTGTTCAACTTAGCTATGAAATACTTATGAATGGGACTGTCTGTCCAACTCACGAAGTTTTGTTGCATGTTGGTAGGAAATGTGACCGTTTCAATTCTGCATGCTCCATCTTGACAAATGGGTGAGACGGGTGCCTATGTGTGAAAACCGTAGACAAGCAGATCTAGAAGCACACTCGTGCACTATACATAGGCCTTGGCATACGTGACTTACAGCATGCACAGATCCAGAACATTGCCGCAGTTAATCTCTTCTTTGTCCAAGGTGGTCAACAAAAGTCACATGGAAGCAAAAGGTGTGTGACAGTCAGAGATGCTTGGGTAGTGCAAAGGACAACTCTTAGCAAATTGTACTGTGAATCCATCTGCTACCTCTTTTGCACCAATTCACACTGTTGTGCAGGTCATCTGTTCATGAGACAAATCTAGTGCACGAGTGCACTTCTGCATGCCTACCATTTTACAGCACAGTATAGCGCCCACCTTGATTGTCCATCTGTTTAATTAGAGCAGAAGTGAAATTAGAATGCACTTCCTGTCCATTGTACCAAGCTTTACCTTCATGAGATAATTGCACACACAGTCAGTCAGTCCCACTTAATAAGTAGGACAGTCGCACTTCATATGTAAGTAGGACAGTCCCATACATGTCCCCCTTATCTAAGTTAAACAATTTGATAGCTATGTAAGTTCAACAAAAGTACAATAGCATTGATTTGACCTGAATGGCACCCAATAAGATGAAAGCAATAGTAGCTCAGCACTATGATATGCCTAATTTTTGCAGAGTTTCCTTGTCCATAGACTTAAATGTGTATGATTAGCTAGCTAACTATAGTTCCATGACATATGGTACAAGAAAATTCATAATGCTAAGTACACTCCACAGAAGTGTAGTTTATCGTTTGTGCTGCTTGTTTCTGTGCTATTTCTGCTGGCCATATATCCCTTTAAACTTTAATGGAAACTTTTTATTTCACTACTTTGTAGCTACACCTTTTAGCTACGTGAAATTAATATTGGGCTGGCTAAGGCCCCTTTCTTAAGCCAGTCAATAAGATGGTGCAGAAATAGAGCATAGCTATAGCTATCTTAGCTGACTATGTCTGAAGCTGTTTGAGCACAATATAATGGTGGCATAGGGTGTGTATATGCTAATACACAGGAACACAAACTTCATGCTAGCTCCAATGCTGTACTCATTGGATTGCCACCAGCATTCAGATATATTCACTTTCATGATCAGGCCCTCCTTCAGTTTATTAGGAGCAGCCTGCACCACTTTTCTCTTATTTGTACTCCAGGTTGGCTTTGGGTGCACTGCAGTCTTCAGTACATCAAAGTATAGCCTATCTATAGCCTATGCCTCTGAAACTATCGATTATTGTTCTTTGCTGCCACCATTTATCATGAGCATGACATCTGATATATGCTGCATGTTTATGCCCATGTAGTCTCTTGTCCTGGTTGGACTGAATATCACACTGAAAACAAAATTAATTATAATGCAAGTGTGATCACAACTGGAACAGGGAAAGTTTCAAGCAGTATACAGAGCATATTAAGGTCTATAGTTAAGCTGAACAATTTGGCTGCATAAGCCTTTCTCATGCAGCTGAAACTGAAGACCTTTGTCAGCTGAAACTAGAGTTCTGGCTCTCGAGGGTCCATGTGGCCATGACGTCCTGTTAACTTCGATCTTATGCAACATGTACTGCACAAACTTCCCTGTTCCTATTATCAGCTATGTAGCAATGAGCCTCTAGCTACAGCATCAAGTGTGCTCACTGTGGCAACACCACTTTCTGTTGGGATGATCACCCTGTATTACTGAAAGCAAATCTCTGATCCTTTACCTTTGACCTATAACCATTGTGTAAACCAGAAATCTAGTCCCATGTGGCCTGACCCCATCCTAGGTCTGCTTCAACCAGCACCCCCCCCCCCCCCCCCCCCTCAGCAGAGGAAAGGGGCTGGCATAGCTATGAGCTGTTCATAATAATATAGCACTGATCAACAACATGTTCAGAAGGTACCAATTGCAAGGTAAAAGGGTATATAATTTTATTGAGTGAGGAGTAATTCTGAAATTTGAAATTTGAAATGATTTTATCCCCGTAGGGAAAGGGTTGCATGAGAGGCAAATTGCCTATGATTGTGCTCCCCTAAGACATACATTTACAATGCAGGACAATAATACAACAGGGGGTGTAGGGAATGATGGAGAAAAGGTGACTGTAGATAAAACAAGAGAGAATTTAACTAAGTGGGCAAGTAAGTGAATAGATTGACGGTTAAGATTCATTCAGCAAAAATTTGGTGAGGCGGAATTTAAAAGTGGATAAGGATGAGGATTGAATAAGATTTGGTGGCAGTTCATTCCAGGTAAAGGGGGCATTTACAAAATAGGAAAATCGAAAGGCATTGATGCGGGATTGTGGAATTGAGTAGATGGTTATACATGTACATTCTCCTCCACCTCCTTCTTTGCTGTCTGCTCTGTCTGGTACATATCACTGACGCCAGTCCAAAGTGGTGAATAACACAATCCAATCATCTTCGCCATCATTGCTCACACAGTGACCTCAGGCATTCACTGCCAGCAGCTACTGCTCATGAGAATGTACGGATTGATTTCGTATGACAATGTATTCAGGTTTCAACCTGGACCGGGGGTGCCTGTGGCATGGATAAGAGCTTTGATTCCCAGTCACTCTGTTCTCGATTAATTATTGTTCCATGTAGTTTTTGCAGTGATCCGGACATTACATTAGGACCGCTAATGTGTGTGTGTGTGTGTTGTGTGTGTGTGTGTGTGTGTGTGTGTGTGTGTGTGTGTGTGTGTGTGTGTGTGTGTGTGTGTGTGTGTGTGTGTGTGTGTGTGTGTACGTGTGTCCATATCTGTCTGTGTACATACAGTCCAAGTTTTCTAATCTTTGCCCGACCCCGGAAAACAACAAACACAGGCCCTTCTACCCAAGTAGTAGTGCGAGCAAAGAGAACACTGCAACTTGTTGAATAATGTTCTAGTTAAGTTAGCTAACTTCCTGAGATAACATAATATGCTATGACATTAATTGTGTTTTAGTTACAGCTAGTTAACCACAACAGCACTGGCATAATATTATGCATATTAAGATAATGTAATACATATACATACATAAAAAGACTGTATTTGTACAAATATCTATGCAAACATTAAGCGGTTGGATTAATTCTGAAGTAATGGCTGTTTTAAATTGTGTGCCTTTGTCTGCTCTTACCAGACTGCATTAGCCACTGTATATATCATGCAGTTCTCATTCTTTGGCTCTTCATAATATGTACATAATTATAATTATATATCACTCCACAAATGACTGCACATATTCCTATCAATATCTACACTTTACAGGTAGAGCAGTACATGTGATTATTCAACCTTCTGATATAACTGATGCCAGGCTGGGCTGCACATACAGGCTAGTCTGTGAGCTTGCTGACGTCACTTTACCACTGCTGTGGCTGCGGTCTAACCAGGTAGTACAAGATGGTCAATGCAACATCTCCGTAACCGTAAGAGAGAGTGGTGCACCCATCACAATTTGCAGTGACATATTGTGTACAATTTTTATACACTATACAATGCTGTATCATATTGATCATGAGACAAGTATAGAAGATCAGGCATACATATCTATTACTGAACTTCACTAGCCAAAACTTTGAATTAATGAAGCCAAAAGTTTCGACAACTATGCAGTTGTCATTGTTAGTGATGAATGACAACTGCATAGTTGTCGAAACATTTGGCTTCATTAATTCAAAGTTTTGGCTAGTGAAGTTTGGTGATAGACACATATGTATGTATCTAGCCAGACAGGATATTTAGCAAGATCAGGCATTTGTTAGAGGCTGCTTCAAGGCAGTTGTGACCATGCAACCATGATATCTTCTGGTTGGAGTTTCAGGAGTGATGTACTTGCCATGCTTTGCAGGAGATGGATTTAGGTGGCGGTGTCCGTCGAACAGAGCTAATTTTTGACCCACTTGAGCAACAGCAGCTGGGTACTTATGAGTGTCTCGAAAGAGACACATTTTCAACATTCAGGGGCAAAATTGCAGTACCTGTTGGTGAGTGCTCAGCTGCTTGTAGCTATGCTTGCATTGTCACAATGTAGTCAAGAATATACTTTTAGCTATAGCTACTGCATAGTACGTGACAGTGTGGCCATGCATCAAACTGCATGTGTAGAAAATACACATCAGTTGAGTCAAAGTGAGATGTATTTATTACACCAGCCAAAAGACAACACGCTGTCTGCTATTTGGAGTCTGTGATGATTACTGTAAATAATGATAGCTACATTGTTGCAAATAAAGCTAGCTGTTGTAGCTATTTAGTGATCATGATAAATGTTTGTATTATTATATTATATAAAATTATATGGAAAGGTATAGATTGTTACACAATCATATCCTTCCCATGTGTGGAAACCTGTTATACAAGTCTATTGGAAAGTTTACAGCCAGAAACATAAGGCTACTTGTTCTCAATGAAATTTTAAGACCCATAATTAGAAACTCACAAAGGAGCAATTTGGAATAGTTAAATGCTGACCTAGAGGTATATCTCTGAGTTTTAGGTCATGAGGCTCGAAGGCGCACAGTGCATTAGTGCTGAGCGATCTAATTCTACAGAGACACCAAATTAGTTATTATTTATGTGTTGTAGACTCGAAATATTTGGCTGACTCCAACAGCGAATCAGTTTCTAAGCGCATCCTCACATCTTCACTCATCTTCTGGAAGTAGTTAGCTACTCACAACAAAGGTTGAGGAGAATGCCGTGCACCTTCAGGTTAGATTTCTCCAGGTCAGCAGCACATACAGCGTGTCAGCTACACACCGAATGCCACGTCGGTCACAACGTTTCTCTGGCTGTGGTGTAATGGAAACCTAGAATGGCTGCATGCATGCCGGCCAGTTCCTTCTCTGAGCAGAATCACAACTATTTTGTTGCTCTTCCCTGCATTTCATTGAAACAATGCAATTGCAAGTAAGCCAGACTGTACTGGCAGTGGTCTACCATTGCATGATTAATGACTCGATCAGTCAGTAAGTGATTGTTTATATAGTATGCACATATGTATCCCACACTGCATTCCCTTACAATTGTATGTACCCACCCACCTTAATATGCACCTATATACCTCTCCCTTGTCTCTTTGACAGGTCCTAGAAGCCCAACACTACCATCCAGTCTCACACCTTTCTCAAGTGGTATCCTTATCTGCACCACTCCTTCAACCTCTGTGGCTCTTCCTTCACCATCCAACATGGTCACTCAACCATCAAGCACTATTGTACAACAGACGCAAGCCACTCCTGACAATAGGCTGTCGTCCCTGCAGATGACTGTTAACATTATGATAGCAGTAGTGGTGAGCACTACGTTACTACTGGTTGTGATGGGGTTGGTGTATGTGGTTACCATTGTAGCAGTGGTGCAAAGGAGATGGAGCAAACAGCATGTCTACGAGGATGCCAATTCCACTAGAGGTGTAAGACTTCAGGAGGCCAACACACTCGAGTCTACAACATACTGTGATCCAACAAATCTGGATGGGAACCACACCCCTGAACACCATGAGCCCCACCCCCTTCACATGCCTCACACCAACACTACATCAGACAATGGTGATGGCATCTCGATGCAGAACTGCCCCGCCTACCAGTCCATTGAGGACACACTTACCTCGGGAGATTATGCTAACGTGTGATAGTGGTGTTAGCAATTATTCTTTGGATCACTCTGAAAAGTAATTCATAATTTGATAAGCGTGTAACATTCAATTTGACTGAATTAGTAGAAGTATTAGTATTTAGAATTAGTATAATTATGTTTGCCCTCACGGTAACATCTGTAAGTCAGGCAGCTCACGATGTATTACCATGTATGTATCAAGTGTGTTTGAAATACCACATGCATGTGGTCGTGATGGAGACTTTTGTGGTAATTAAATGGTTAATTCTTGTAAAAATAAAATTGTAGTCTGCAGCTGTGCAGTAAATGTATGAAGGTTGCATTTGGGTATGTAAGGCAAAAGTATCCACAGAAAATGTGTAAAATTATCTAATGATTTCGAAGTAGAATCAATGATCATGAGGTACATAGGTTTCAATTTGTGTGCACGTGAGTGCACACAAATTGAAACACAGAGTAGGCACAGAGTAGGAGAAATAATTTGGTGTAATTTAGTAGTACAGAAATTCCTATTTTCTCTGTCAGTGTTGCTGGACCATGTAGGTTGGAGCCTGAACAGAAGGTGAGAGGTTGTGTTCCTTTGCTATGCACTATTTCACTGACTCAATGAGAGCGTGCCAGTGTATGAATTCCATTTTGTGTACACTGATCCTGCTCCTTCTTCAGCCTCCCTTCTGCTGCAGCTGTCTACTGCTGTGGGAGACATAGCTATATAGCTAGGTAAGTAGTTGGGGAAGCAGTATTTGTAATGATTGAGAATTTAGACAGTCTACTTAGCTACCATATCGCATCGTTGGATGTTGAGGGCTTGACATGAATCGGGTCAAAATACTTTTACACACGTGCACAATGGTACAGTCACTAGCTTACGTATGTACCTTATTCACAGTTTGCACATTCTCAGAGTTGCCAAAACACAATCAAGTACACACAAGTGTCGCACAATGAGAGGACTCAAGTTCACTGCTCTCGGACAGAAGCTGGAGGAAATAAACCAAATTTCGTTGAAACTGCCATGAGTAGGACAGTTGAACTTCATAAGTGGGTCAGTCCCATTAAATAAGTATGACTGTACATGTCTCCCATATCTAAGTTGAACAATTTAATGGGTCAATTAGAACTGGCCCAAAATCTCTCAACAAAATGAAGTAGAAGTGAAATTATGGTAACACTTCCTGTTCTGCCCATTGTGCCAGGCCATCCCTTCATGAGATAATAGCACAGTGTGTTCCACTTCATAAGTAGGACAATCACACTTCATAAGTGGGTCTCATTGAAATTCTTATAAAGCAGAATAAGCGTAGAAACAAGCAACATTAACTCAACACCATGATGAACCACATTGCCGTGAAGTTTGCTATGCATTCCTAATTTCTTTGTAGCTACTTGGGACTAGCTAGCTAGACACTTGGGCCCATGTAGCTAGCTGTACAACGGTCAATTAAAGTTAGAGAATCTGTTGAATTGGAGCAGAAGTGAAATTGACCTGAAACTGACCCACTGTAACTTGCGCTGGTGGTCTTTTTCAGCCATTGAGCGGATTTACTTTCTGGCACATGTGGCGGTGTGAATGGTGCGTGTGCTGCCCTAGGCCCATGCACTGTAACTTGCACTGGTGGTCTTTTTCTATGACCAACTGGCGCAGACACTCTACTGGCACAGGTGGTGGTGGCTGCAATATTATTGTATACCGTGCACCTTCAAATTTTTTCAGGGCAACTCTCAGAAGCAATGTCATATAGAAGTAAATTGGCCAGGTAGCTGAATGAGACGAATAAATAGAAGAATATTATGATGAACAAATAGAAGTTGCCAGAAGCCATGCCAGGAAGAATGAAAGCAGCATCCTGTTGGAAGAAGATGTACCAGATGAAATCGCTGCTAAAAGACAGAAGAGCTAGAGCTATACAGAATGTGGCAGAGTATGTCCAGCTGTCTAGCTAGCAGGATCTGGTGAAGATCTATGAAAGTGTTGGTAAGCTCAGTTGCCCTATCAGGATGTACCGGTGTCACAGGCCATTTTGACACCCCAGGAAATATGGTACCCTATTCCAAATACTATAAAAAATGTGGCATCCCCTAGGAAATTTAGAAAAACCTGAAGTCAGGAAATTTGTAACCTGGGTGCAAAATATTCTAGGCTATTCTATACCCCATGCCAAATGTCCTAGGCTATTCTATGCCCCATGCCAAATGTCCTGGACTATTGTGCACCCCATGCAAAATATATATAGCTACCTGAAATAGTAATGAGAAGCACAAGCACACCAGATTAGTGGTGTGAATGCCACTCCTAAACTTAATACGATGTCATATAAACTGTATAAGAATTGTGTACATGCAATGTGGACCTGTTGTTTTGAGTGTGGAAACATGTATTCATGCAGCAACTTAAATGAGAAACATATGCTTGCCTTCACTGGTAAACAAAACTGTTGACTCTCACGTAATATGTTCCTAAACAACAAACTGGGTTATTTCTTCAACTGCTCTCAACTAGTATGTACACTCAATTTCAGAAAAGCTGGCCAAAATGGCAAATGGCAGAATGATCAAATGGCGTGATGTCACTATAGCTTAACTGCTTGCCACTACGTCACTCCTACTGTACAGTATTGCCATTAATTTTGCTATGACGTCACGCCATTTGCCATTTACCTTTTGGACAACCATTCTGAAATCGGCCGTAAGCACTCAAATGTGCACTCAGTTCACAGATTAGGAAACACAGCCTACGCTATATAATTATTATACAGCAGTCTATGCCATTTCAGTTTCGTCCAGGAAACCACCTATACATAATTATTACTTGATATTACCAGTTTGAAACATACCTTGTATACACTGCATTCATGTTAACAACAATGGGAACTGTATAGAATGCAGGAAATGTTTTTCCTGTGCGTACACTCCAACTTTTCATGCATGAGAAAAAATGCATTCCATACCCATGTGTTACTATAGGCAACCACTCGCCCACAACTAACGGTACCAACTCTACATTAGCCAATGGTGATGACATTGCGATGCAGGACTGCCCAGACTACCAGTCCATTGGGGACACCATCACCTCGGGAGATCATGCTAACGTGTGATAGTGTTGTTAGCAATTTTTCATTGCATAGATATCACTCTGAAACATAATTCATAGATAAAGATGGTGATAATCATGTGACATTCAATTTGAGTGAATTACATTAGTATTATGTTTGCCCTCACTGTAATATCTGTAATTCAGACAGCTCACAATGTATCATGTATCGGCTAAGTGCTTGAAACAACACAAGCTTCCCAGGCTCATGCATACATGTGATCAAATGATGAAGAGTTTGTATCATTCGTTGTTGTAAATAAAGTTGTAGTCTGCAGCTGTAATGCAGTCAGATAACATCCCGTGCAGTATGAAGGTTGCATGCGGGTATGCAGACTGTACTTGCATGCATGCATTTGTATTGCCAGAGTATCCACAGAAAATGTGTACAATTATCTGTCAGACTGATAATTTCTATTAGCTTCACAAGCGGTGAGGTAGGTTTAAATTTGTGTGTGAAAAATTCATGAATTCATGGTGGCCGGTAATATATCACACCACCCGATACAGTTTAAGATGCCCGCTTATCTCTGTCGTTGCATGTGGATTTCGAATCGCTGTCATGAACCACGAAGAGGCCGAGTACGCGAGCCTCTATGCTGTACGTAGCGGCAACTCCAGCATCATGGGCGCAGACTACGAGCTGCCGACCGTTAATACATATAACTTCTGACCGTTAATAGTTACTCTCTGTGAGCGCCTTTCCAAATGTCACGCCGAGGATGATGTTGAGTAATACCTACAATTACCAGGGAATGTTGGGTGGTAGGTCCAAATGTTGTTAACACTGCATGATTTTGCTTTCCAATTATGGTGAACTTAAACCGATTCGTCTATACTGGTTGAGAGATCGAGCATTCGCTAATGATGGTGGCCATAAAATGATAGCCTGCACTGTATTCTGCCCTAATTCAGTTAGGGCGTTCCTCCCGTTTGTAACCCGGAGGAACGCTTACAGCTATTTTGCTAGCTAGCTATGCTAAGCGCTTTGTTGGAGGAGGACATGTCACTTGGGCTGCATGTGTAAGGAAAAATGAGTCCAGAGCATGGAACAAAACTTCGATCTCCTTAAACTGGAGCTCCAAGGGTAGCTTCGCGAGCTAGCGCTATGGCTAGCTAGCTGGGATCCCAGCTAGTCGTTTAATTCAGATCGTATTCAACTTTTACATAGTGAGTGCAATCATAATCCAGTGCGATCAAGCATTCCAGGAGGACTTATTGCGCAATGGCGGATGCGATGGATATAAAAGGGCTGGCCAGGGGAGACTATCTGCACGATATATTTACCAAGAGAAAGTTAGTGGTCGTGTGAAATAGGGGTTGTTTGCGGAGTGCGAAGTGATCGAGGTGAGATGGCGCGCGAAATATCAAGGTGTGGCCTTCTTGTGTTGCTGCTGACGCTCTGCATGGGAAAAACAGGTAGGCGGGTTTGCTCGAAAAGGGGAATTTCAAAGTCTCCTTCATTTAATAAGGAAACTGGAATGGCCAGCGGAGAAAAAAAACTTTAATAGGGTGACACTCAGGTTAAAACTATGCTATTATGTTCTTGTTCTCTGCCAGAAATTCCGGCCATTATGTATACCTCTGTAGTCTAGTATTGCCAGCCCTTTCCCTGCTTCCATGCACTATTGCACAACACTTCTTGGAAAGGTCTAATAGTTGTGTGTAATCTCTGTGGGAATTCAGGACAGCTAGGGTACGTGTGACAGAGTGAGCACACACAGCTTCTAGTTCTTGTAAGTCTTATTGAAACAGCCATTATATTCACCGTCATCATCATGCTGGCACACCTGACATGCAGTACAATACTACTGTACAGTGCCTTGAAATTGTGTAAACAGCACATTGGTCAGATTTTGTGTAACGGTTGATTTCCCACATGTTCAGTATGCAATTCACTGTTACTTCTAGACATCCTAAGGTCATAACAAGGATTATAGCTGGATCTACTACTCCCCTTTCACTGTGATCTGGGATATATTAGGATTTTGATATATATTCACACAGGCATGTAAAATCAGGCTCATAGTGATCTAGATGTAGAGCCGTGTTAGCTACAATTCACTGTTCACATTACACCTGTGGAAAAAACATAAAACCAACGCAAAACCAGACTGCTACAGCGATGCCTGGCATGTATATAATAAATGAGCAAATGGATTGGCACTGCACCAAAGTCATCATCCTGGGTCTGTCCATCACTAAAATAGTCACAGCAGTCCACATAATTATTTCGTTCTCCACCCTCAAAGAAATGAAGTTGCAGACCCTCTACTCCTGACTAAAATATGTGCATTCTCCTCCACCTCCTTCTTTGCTGTCTACTCTGTCAGTTACATATCACTGACACCAGTCCAAAGTGGTGAATAACACAATCCAATCATCTTCGCCATCATTGCTCACGCATGCAGTGACCTCAGGCATTCACTGCTAGCAGGTGAATGTATGGGTTGTTCCCATATGTATCCAAATCTGAACCTGGATCAGGGCCCTGTGCCTGTGGATAAGAGTTTTGATTCAAGTCGCTTCTACTCTCCATTGAATATTTTTTATGTGTGTGTGTGTGTGTGTGTGTGTGTGTGTGTGTGTGTGTGTGTGTGTGTGTGTGTGTCCATGTTTGTCCATGCACATACAGTCTACATGGCATTGGCATGGATATTTGTACAAATATCCATGCCAATGTTAAGTGGTTACATTAATTCTGAAGTAATGGCTGGTTTGTGCGCCTTTGGCTGCTCTTACCAGACTGCATTAGCCACTGTATATATGAGTTCTCATCCTTTGTCTCTTCATCTATATATATAAAGAAGGAGTTGAGCAGAACGTTTGTTCGCGAACTCCTCCCGCGAGCAACGGCGCATGGACACCAAACTTTCCCAGATTACAGACGCCACACCCGGTCTCGATCTAAGGGGGGCGACGTGCGCGAAGAGGCCCCTGCCGAGGAGCGCGCGGCGAAAACCCTCAGAACTACCGTCCGCCATCTTGGATTTACGGAGAAAATATACGGTTTTCCGCGCACGTTCCTATGCTGCCAATACAAAAGAAGAACCCCAACCGTTGTTCGCGAACGTCAATGAAACGTGCCCAAACGTTCCCAGCCGTCGCACGCTGTACCTCACATCAATATAAGGTGGTAGACGTGCTAAAATAAGCTGCTGCCGAGGAGCGTGTGGTGAAAACCCAGGATGAACCGACGGTCGGCCATCTTGGCTCTTGAAAGAAAGCTTAAAGTATGCCGTATCCTAGGCGTTCGCGCATCCAAGCTAGCGCGATACCGAAGCGGAGAAAAAGAAAAGGGGGTTATCTCACACACAGAAACCATCAGCTTCTTACAACTATCTGTTGTTTGTCTACGGTGATCTTCCATGTAAATTGCATACACACATGGTAGGTCAGTCACACTGACATCACCAGGCCAGCTTGGACTATTCTTTGTCAGAGCATGCATGACCAGCCAGTGCATTACAAGCTGGTCAGCTGGTTACTAGAAGCGACTTGAATCAAAACTCTTACTGGGGCTAATTTAAACAATGAACTTTAGAGAATGACAGATATCTAGAACTTCTATTTCCATTATCATTCTTATATTATATCATTTTTAAGGGCAGTGCGCATGTGTGCCCTATGTATTAGAAGCTAGCTGGGGCCTGAGTAGCAATGGCATGTCGGACCAGCTGGCATACGCCGAGCACACGGAGAGACCCGCCCGAAGGGAGGGTCTGTCCGCTAGTAATCTATCTTATTATAATAAGCGTAACGCACATTTTCGTTGTTCGGGATAATCTCCTTCAATTCTGGACGAAATGCCACGAAACTTGGCAGGATTACGATGAGGGGGACTGTGAGTAACCTCGCCGAGCCGAAATTTAGTTTAAGGTCGTTCCGTCCGAGTTCTTGCCACTTTTACGGTCGCCGCCATATCTAAGAGATAGGGAATAGATCGTGTTTGGTTGTGCACGAACTCCCCCTTTGATTTTTCACCAATCTTCGCCAAACTTGGAAGAGTATATCACGACAATACGGGGAGTGATCTAAGGTGGTTAGTGCCTTTGCCGCTGGACTCCTTTAAACGAAATGGGTTAACATAAGTAAATTCTGTACGTACGGAGTTTTACGGAACGAGTCTACCGAATACTCCCAATTGAATGGACGGTTCTGATTGGTTAAACGCTCAAATTTCAAACGATATGTTGGGATAGTCAGGCGTCGCGTGACTAATGTTGGGAACCCACCAGAAGGGCGGGCATGCAGCCAGTATATATAAAGAACGAGTGAGCAGAACGGTTGTTCGCGAACTCCTCCCGCGAGCAACGGCGCATAGACCTTTGTCACATTGGTCACGTGACATGCTGCCCGCGAGCGTGTAAGGCAAAAGCTCCAGCGATAATATGTTAGAGTGCGTATTTGGGCCACTCGTTCTTCGTAGTTAAGCTGACCCAGAGCTTTAAACTGGGTATGCTTTGAGGGCAGACCAAAATAGGTTATACAGGGTTGAATCAGAAAGGAATGAATGCACAAGAGGTAACTAGGGCACACGCATAGCTAGCTAGGAGGCAGAGAGCGAAGTGGCCGCGAAGTAACATGACTTCGGTCGCTTCGCTCTCTGCCTCCTAGCGCAAGGATGATGGCTATGCGTGCATTCTTTGTAGACATAACCTATATTGCCCTGCTCTTAAACCATGTCAAGTCAAAATCTCTGGCTCCTCTTAGCTAGCTATATTACGAAGAACGAGCGGCAGAAGTACCGGATGCTAGCCGAAATGCGCTTCCGAAGGCGCTTATTGTCAGTCATGCTTTCTTCTTGTGCTGCCGGCAGCTGCACAAATCGGGGTGTCTCGTCATGTCCATATTGATTCTTTCGTTTTCCTCTTTCTGACAAAGAGAGAACGAAGTTGTGGATCAAAGGAGTTTGTTGTCGTCGTGCTGTCGATTGGTGGCCCACATCAGGGATGCGCATTTGTGGAAAGCACTTTGTAGAAGGCAAACCTTCTGAGGATCCCAGTGGCGTGGACTATGTTCCAACAATTGTTAACATTAAGAAAGGAGCTTGGAGAATGCAGAAGCAACTGGTGCAAGAGCAAAAGATATCAGAAAAGGTGCGGGCAGAGGAAACAGCCCAAGGTACTAGCATCACCTTCTGAAGTGCCATCAGTTGGTCCTGCTGGAGTTGTGGAGGAGAAATAGGCCGTGCGTGGCCGCGTATCCTAGAAGGGCATCGATGAGCTCCTGTTTCGTCTTGTTGCTAAACGTTATTTTCAATAGCTTGCGTAGCTTCTGCAGCACAGGCACCGTAGCACTCTCCAAACTCTTTCAAAGAGACTGCGAATTGATGGTAGACCTCAGAGATTCACCTAGAGCATCCACCTCCATCGCGATCATCGTTACGTTACTGCAACTAGACTATAACTACAACAACGCCGTATAATTGCTATAAGTCGCCTACAGCTTTTGCCTTACACGGGGGGCGGTGACGTCATCGCACGTGACCCTCGGGAAAAAGGTCTATGGACACCAAACTTTCCCAGATTACGGATGCCACATCCGGTCTCAATCTAAGGGGGGCGACGTGCGCGAAGAAGCCCCTGACGAGGAGTGCGCAGCGAAAAAAACTCCAAACGACCGTCCGCCATCTTGGATTTACGGAGAAAATATACGGTTTTCCGCGCACGCTCCTATGCTGCCAATACAAAAGAAGAACCCCACCGTTGTTCGCGAACGTCGACGAAACGTGCCCAAACGTCCCCAGCCGTCGTGCGCTGTACCTCACATCAATATAAGGTGGTAGACGTGCTAAAGTAAGCTGCTGCCGAGGAGCGCGCGGCGAAAACCCAGGATGACCCGACGTCGGCCATCTTGGATCTGCGATAAACGTACAGGACCCCTCTACAGGACGCACTCGACCACTTTACAGTATACACTGGACCCTCCTACGGGGCTTGCCGAAGGCGGGGGCCTTGCAGCTAGTAGATTATAATTCAAATTTAAAAGAATATAATCACCCCACAAATGACTGCACATATTCCTATCAACACCTACACAGGTAGAGCAGTACGTGTGATTATTGAACCTTCTGATATAACCGATGCCAGGCTGGGCTACATGTACAGGCTAATCTGTGAGCTTGCTGACGTCACTTTACCACTGCTGTGGCTGCAGTCTAACCAGGTAGTACAAGATGGCCAACGCAACATCTCTGTAACCGTAAGAGAGAGTGGTGCACCCATCACAATTTGCAGTAAAATGTTGTGTATAATTATTATACAATTCTGTACTGTATCATATGAGACAAGTATAGAAGATCAAGCAATTGTTAGAGGCTGCTTCAAGGCAGCTGTGACCATGCAACCATGATATCTTCTGGTTGGAATTTCAGGTGTCATATACTTGCTATGCTTTGCAGGAGACAGATTTAGGTGGTGGTGTCCGTCGAACTGAGCTAATATTTGATCCACTTGAGCAACAGCAGCTGGGTACCTATCAGTGTCTCGAAAGAGACACATTTTCAACATTCACTGGATTAATCACAGTACCTGTTGGTGAGTGCTCAGCTGCTTGTAGCTATGTTTGCACAGTCACAGTATATATAGCCAAGATCATATTTTTATTTTTAGCTACGGTATAGTATGTGACAGTGTACATGTGGTCATGCATCAAACTGCATGTGCAGAACATGTGCAGTAATGTGCAGTACCGCTTCCATGCAACAAAAGTTTGACCATTGTATTCCACTTCCAATGTTTCTTCTTCATGACTACTCATCATCAGTTGAGTCAAAGTGAGATATTTATTTGCTATATCAACCAAAATACAATAAGCTGTCTATAATTGCATGAAAGACTGTGTTGATTACTGTTAATAATGATTGCTACATTGTTGTATAGCTATGTATAAGCAATGCTTGTGTACATTATATGAAAGATAGATTGAGTTATTTAATACACAATCATAATATTATCCTTCCAATGTGTGATAACCTGTTATACAAGTCCATTGGAAAGTTCACAGCCAGAAACATAAGACTGCTTGTTCTCATTAATGAAATGTTAGGGCCATAATTATAACTCCACAAAGGAACAATGTATACATGTAATAGTTAAATGCTGACCTAGAGTTGTCTCTGAGGTTTAAGTCATGAGGCTTGAGGGCGTGAAATGCCTAAGTGCTGAGTGATCTAATCCGGCCTTCAGAGACACCAAATAAAATTATTAGTCAGCATTTCATGTGTTATACATAGATTCAAAATATTTGGCTGGCTCTGGCAGCGAATCAGTTTATAAGCACATCCTTGCATCATCACTCATCTTCCGAAAGTTGTTAGCTACTCACAACAATGGTTGAGGAGAATATAGTGCGCTTTCGGGTCTCAGTATATATGGCTTAAATTGGTCATTCATCAAGAGAAGATTTCTCCAGGTCAGCAGCAGATGTGTCAGCTACACACTGACAGCTATGTTGGTTGTATCATTTCCCTGGCTGAGGTGTAAAGGAAACCTGCATGCACCCCATGTGATGCCTGCATGCCGGTTCCTTCTCTGAGCAATATGACAACCGTATTGTTGCTCTTCTCTGCATTTTAATGAAACAATGCAAGTAAGCCAGACTGTACTGATGGTAGTCTATGTATACCATTGCATGATTGATGACTCGATCAGTCAGTAAGTGATTGTTTATATAGTATGCACATATGTAATCCCACGCTGCATTCCCTTACAATTGTATGTACCCACCTACTTTAATATGCACCTACCTCTCCCTTGTCTCTTTGTCAGCTCCTAGCAGCCCAACACTTAGTCTACCATCCAGTCTCACACCTTTCTCAAGTAGTATCCTTATCTCCATCCCTCCTTCAACTTCTGTGGCTCTTCCATCACCATCCAACATGGTCACTCAACCATCAAGCACCACGTGCACTGTACAACAGACTCAGGCCACTCCTGACAATGGACTGTCGTCACTGCAGATGTCGACTATTGGCATTATAATAGCAGTAGTGGTGAGCGCTACATTACTACTAG
Organism: Ianthella basta; assembly: GCA_964019415.1. Taxonomy (NCBI): domain Eukaryota; kingdom Metazoa; phylum Porifera; class Demospongiae; order Verongiida; family Ianthellidae; genus Ianthella; species Ianthella basta. The sequence goes on along the minus strand of OZ025872.1, from coordinate 6,377,926 downwards.
ATGTGATGGGGCTGGTGTTTGTGGTTCTCATTGTAGCAGTGGTGCAAAGGAGACGGAACGAACAGCATGTCTACGAGGATGCTGATGCCACAAAGCAATTCATATAATGTTGATAAGTGTGTAACATTCAATTTGACTGCATTACATTAGTATAATTATGTGTGCCTTCAGTGTAATATCTGTAATTCAGACAGCTTACGCGATGTACTATGTATCCAGTGTGCCTGCATGTAGCAACACAAGCTTCCCAGGCTCATGCATGCATGTGATCACGATGAAGACTTTGTCTCGTTGCTAATTAATTATAATAGGTTAATTTTTGTAAAATAAATAAAGTTAATGTTGTAGTCTGCAGGTGTAATGCAGTCAAATAACATCAAGTGCAGTAAATCAGACAGTACGGTAGTGCTGTCTATGTAGGGATGGTGGTGGTTGTTTGTATGCTGTAATACAAACGAAAAGTCGCGCTACTCCTGAACAGAAGTAATAGCCGGCGAAAGAAACCGTCTATGAAGAAGAGAGGCTGTACAGTATCCAGAGCTAACCTTATTTCCAAGCCCAAGCGCGCCGTCGGGTAGAAATCGTCGTCGTCAATTTCCGTGTTTCGTCTAAGACAACAATTCATTCGCAGTTCTTCTCGCCCCATTCCTGGCTAGTGCCTTTTGTAGGTTAGGGAATGCTGCGACGTTGTATGGCATGTGGCGATTCTCCGGGCTAAGGCGCCCATAGCTACGGGTCGCCATTTTTCCATGACGTAATTGACAACCGGTTGCAACCGGCGCGGCCTGCATTCTTTGTTTTTTCGGCCGCCTAATCCTTTCAGTTGCGTTGCAATCATTAGTTCCACAACGCGGTAAGATGTTCCAGGGTGCATACGGGACATGCTTCGACCGCCATTCGCCCGCGTACCATTTCGAAGGTTCTCCGCAGTCGTGCCATTTGGAAGCTAGCTGTCACTTCCGGTTTCACTCCGCAAGCATCCTGCATTCAAGGATGTAGGTACAGTGCAGCTCTTTTGTATGCCGCCTGTGGTGTGGGTATATACGTAGTCAGAGTGGCAGAGAAATATGATTGAGATTGTGGGTGGTTACTCCATGACCAAGCCAGTCTTCCCTATCACCACGATTTCCTGAAGCAAGTAATTTTTGGGGGCTACAGTCCCCAGCCCCCCCTGTTCTGTTGTCTTAGCCTTATCACAGCTAACTCTGCAACATGATAGCCTATCAAAACAGAAGTAATACATCTTGCACTCATGATCACCCACAACAGCTTACCCTAGGTTGCCCACCCAGCCACATCCCACAATGTGCTACACACCCTGCCATGCATTCGGGGCACATTGGTTCCTTTGTTGCCACTGTTGTTTGGAAGCCTTTCAAGTAGACCAGCCGTTGCCCATCTGAAATTTGCATTCCATAAAAAGTCAAGAAACAAGGGTGTGTAAATATGTTTCCTCCAAAAACAAGGGCAGATGTAGGGATGGTGCAGTGTGTTGCTGAAGGGCATGGCAAACCACCTGGCATAAAAACCGTAGGAACAAGGAGGAGGGCCGGTCCATGCAAAGAGGAGGGCCAGCCTGTCCATGCAAAACCCAGATCATTAACATTCGCTGACTTTGAATACATTCAGTGCACCATCCCTACATCTGGCAACATTTGGCGGTGCTTGCGTCTTGCTACCATCCTCTTTTACTCTACCTGCATATTGTTATGCAATTATGAGTGTGCAATAACAAGCTAAAGGGCTACTACACACGACAAAAATTGTATGTCAATTCCAGCTATGCATCACCCCATGTACACATCATCAAGCTGCATGCATACACCCAGACATGTACATGAATAAAGCAATGATGAGAAAAGGTTGTACAGCTATATAGCAATTGCAGAATCTGGTACACAGTGACACATACATGTATACTGTAAGACACTTGCTATCTGGATATATGTATTATGAAGGTTGAACTTTACTAACATTGGCAGTGAAGTGTACAATGTTTGTGCTGGCCTAGAGCTAAAGTGTGGGCATGAAAGTGGGTGTGGTGGTTTGCAGACAGCAATGTATAGTGAACAGCTATGGTAAGCATTGACACTGCAGGTGATCTTAGTGGTTAATTTTGCTGGGGTCTCATGGCAGAGCGAGATGGCTACATAAGAGATGAATTAATCCAAAGAATATGGAGCCTGCAACTGATACTTAATGGAAACACATAAAGAATTGGAAGAGAAGGAGGTCCTAGATTCTAGAGCACAGCAAAGTAGATTGAGTAGCAAGCAATTTGCAGGGACCACCTGGTGGAAAGAGAAGATAGTGCACAGTTAAGCAGAGAGATGGGCAAATTGTAAGGCTGTACCTGTAGGCGTAAAGGGGGATATGAATAGTCAGAATGGTTACGCAGTAACTAGTAGGAGGTGCAGCAAAATGTTGCCAGATGTAGGGATGGTGCACTGAATGTATTCAAAGTCAGCAAATGTTAATGATCTGGGTTTTGCATGGACAGGCTAGCCCTCCTCTTTGCATGGACCGGCCCTCCTCCTTGTTCCTACGGTTTTTATGCCAGGTGGTTTGCCATGCCCTTCAGCAACACACTGCACCATCCTTACATCTGCCCTTGTTTTTGGAGGAAACATTTTTACACACCCTTTGTTTTTGGAGGAAACATTTTTACACACCCTTGTATATATGGAGGTTGCACGTGAGTATACGGAATGTACTTGCAATTGTACATGGCCAGAGAGTATTCACAGAAAATGTGTAAAATTGTCTGATAGTTTCAATTAACTCCATAAGGTTAGTGGAATCGATCGGTAATAAAGTATGTTTCATTTGTGCGTGAGCTCTAATCAAACAGAGCAGAAGGAATGAGTCGGTGTAGTTTATATTTAGTAGCAAAGGTATTCCTTCTTTCTCTATCAGTGTTGCTGGACTAGCTATAGGTTAGAACCTGGACAGAAGGCGAAACGTTGTGTTCCTCTGCCACTATTTCACTGACACATTATGATCAACCAGAGTGCATGTGCCAGTGTACGAATTCCATTTTGTGTACACTGATTCTGCTCAGCCTCCCTTCTGCTGCAGCTGTCTACTGCTGTGGGAGACATAGGTATTATAGTTTAGTAAGTAGTTGGGGAAGCAGTATTGGTGATGATTGAGAATTTAGACAGTCTACTTAGCTACCATATCGCAATTGTTGGATGGCTACGGGTAGTGCTTCAGACAATGCAGCACGCATACCAAAATGTCAAACTCATGCATCGTGACAGGTGTAGCTATTGACGTACATGACATTCTGAATGTCCACTTGGTGTTATACGGCTTGTCGGCACCCAGAGGAGTACAGCTAGCTAAAAGGCTACTCCAGCGTACATTCACCAAACGGTCGTTCGACTTCCGTTGTATTATAAATTAGAAGCTGTAGTTATCTCTCAGAACATAGATCTGTGCTCAGAAGAGTGCTTGCGTAGCCTTTTAACTAAGTTCTATATAAACACAATTCGTTTATTTGGATACACGGCGAAATATGCTGACAGATGATAATTATGAGCTCAGCAAATCGAGAGTCTAGTCTGGTTGGCCAGCCCGCGCCACCTGGTTAGGTGAAGGGGCTGGCCCGCCAGACTAATCGCGGGCCGGGCCGGTCCAGAGTGCCGCCATTTTAAAATGGCCACTCCACTTGCAATTGCTAGATGCGATGTGGTCGGGTTGTATTTCACAGCAGCATATCTTTGATTATAAGCTTTTAATCAACATATAATCAACGTACTAAATATGACACATTAATTGGTCAATATATATATCAACATCCTCGATTGTTTTGTAATCCATAATTATTTGTGTGCTGGCCCAAATGCACGTGATCCACAATGGAACATACGAAATACATGTTGTACAATTATTCATTTTGTCTATATAGCATAATCAATGCATACAGCAATTAATAAGCTGCACTACAAACAGGTTGAAACAAAGACACATACACGTTTAGTTAACTTTGTCATAATTATAGTTTGTAAGTAAAATTAGTATGTATGTATGTATATGTATTATACATGGTTTAATATCAGTACAAGCACTGACTGCCTTCCTTGTAGGCTGGTAGCTGCATCCCCGGGTGTCCAAGGTAGATGTCACTGTGCATTGCACCCACACCCGCTGACCCGCAGTTGACGCTCAAGGTGATGGTTGGGCGGCCTTGACCGGGAGGGCCATATTGCAGGGCGGCATCTGTGAGGTCATCACTTAGGGAAAGGAGCGATGCGGGGAAGTCATATGTGACGCTGTCCAGAACATTGAAAGGAAGAGAGCCATTTTGGGGGCTGGGCACGGCGCTATTCCATCCACTGGTGGAGGCAGAATGAGTCCTGCCGTCAATACCGGCCAAAGAGGAGTAGGACTCGGCTGGGAACAGTCCGCCACTTTGTTGGTTGCTGGATGAATTATCACTCCAGTTGCTCTGGGGACTCAATACGCTGTCATGTGAGTACGTGTTGCTGCAGGGAGAGCCATTGCTGGTGAAAAGGAACGGAGCACTTCCGCCACAGATGTCACCGTCAATACCACTGGGTGGCTCATCATAACCGCCGGTCTTGCAGCCAATTACGTCACGTAAAATGTCATCAACTGAAGAGTCACTCGATGACCTTGCTACTGGGTCAGTTTCGTAAGGGTTGATATCTGGGCTGGCGCTGGCAATACTGAGCGGCTGAAGAGAGCCAGGAGGACTGAATACGGGCGGCGAGGAGGCAGACGATCGCAGCTCTGTATCTTCAGGCAAACCTACAGATGCACACCGACTTGTGCCACTGTGGGTACTGCTTCCCGAAGGGGAGAGGGCTTGCTGGGTGGCAACACTGCTGCTGCTGCTGGTGCTGCCGGGACCCGAGAGGTCCTGTGTGCTGGATGGGGGCTGTGATGAAACAGACTGAGACAAGGAGGATGAAGTTGAAGACTTCACAGAATCCGGTGTGCTGCAGAACAAAGAAAGGAAGACACATAACTTTTATGCAGCATCAAAGTACAAGCGTACACAAACATAATGGCTAACACTGCTACATACACACTGTACATTGACTCATTGAGTCACACACAGATGAACTACCAGACAACAAACTTCCCATCACCAAGCACTGACATGAACAATGTATGACAGCACATGTCAAACAATGTATTAGACTCTGCATTGTAGACTTACGCAATAATCCAAGTCCGTGTCTTAAATCCCTTCCACTGTCCATTGGAGGCTATTCGAGGCTCAAAAGAGCTTCTCACCCAGAACCAATCACCCCATCCAGTAATGATACGATATGCAGGAGACACAAAGGAGCCGTTCCGAACAACTACAGAAAAAATGGAGAGCCAACAATGAAATATACAGTATGATTCAGTGCACCTGCTCCTGGCAAGGTGCATTACTATGTACATAATATTTATATTATTGTAAGTACCACACTACATGTATACATATACTTACAGGGCTCAATGAGTAAACAGTGATTCTATGTAGAATATACGGAAGCATCACAAGGGGTCCAGGTTACCAATCCTCTTATTCTAGCTTTCTCAGAGCCCTCAACTGTTCACTATCTCCTCCTTAACTAATGGCACAAAATGTTGGCCAACATGCACAACTCTGCATACTAAGGAGAACCACCTAGGGATGGCTGTAAGAAGGAGGGGACTGCCCCGTTTTGCCGTTCAGATGGTTTCGTCCTTCAACTTCCTTTACTTTCCTACGCAGCTATTTCTTGGTTGAAATTAAAATTACATACTTACACCTGAGTGTTAGTCAAATAGGATTAAGAGACAGACCAATCACACTGTAACGCCTCATCCTGTATTCTCTGCTATGAACTTCAAATTTGGGTATCATGCAGGAGTGCCTGTCAAAGGCGGGCAGGTGCTCCAGCTTGTACGTAATAAACCATATACGCTTTAAATGTTTGCGGTTCTTGTGGATCAGTAACCATCCATGAAAGTTTCATCCAACGAAAATTCAAACAATGCTTTAGCTAGCCAGACTGAGACTTCACAACCGCAATAGAAATTGGGAAATTGTAAAATCTTGCAATCCGCCAAAGTGTAACACCACAAAAGTTAAAGCATATACGCTACTTTATGTATCATTAACAAACAGTTCGAAGTGCTCCTGATGTGCACTTGACAACTTTACTACATTCACTGTACGTAGTACAAGTCTGACAGCAAATGACTAGTACATTAACTGCTCCACTGTTCATTCCAACTTCAGTGACATAGTGCTGTACTACAATTAACCTATGATGTGTACAATGAATCCCTTCCACGGCCCATTGACAGGGCAGGAAGGACAGGAAGGAGTCTACTGATAAGGTAATTATTAATGTAATCACTAGTCTGGGGGCCAGCCCCTCCACCTCACGGAGGAGGGTCTGGCTTCACTTGTACAATGTTTTCGTGCATAGTGGGTGGAGTAAACGCATAGACACGTAAATTAACCTACTCTACTCACGTTAGGTAATACGATATTACCCAACTAGCGACTAAAGACAGATGACTGAAGCCTTCTCTTCTTCGCAATGACCGGTTTTCTGCAGCAAAGTCTGCACCATCCCTCTGTCGTGGCCATCAGTTGTCTGCTTCGTCAGACTGGTATAATTAATTTCATTTAGAGTCATGACGTAATGCGTTTATGCGTATATGTTACATTTACAGTTTACGCACGTTCTGTAATCTGATTGGTCGACCCAACCGGTGGATCGCGAAAGTCAGATGCTGCATGAAAACGTTGTACAAGTGAAACCAGATCCTCCTCCGTGAGGTGGAGGGGCTGGTGCGCCAGACTATGTAATAACAACCCAACAGTCATGATGTCTCAATCACTCACTGAGGTCCTTGGTCTCGACTAGCTCTTTAAGAGTGAGTTGATCACCAGGGTGACGCAACACTTGGGCAGACTGTCCCACAAGACTCTCAGTCGCATAGCCAAAGATCCATTCTCCCCTGCAATAGTATAGAGGAATTGAAAGGAACACTGTAATACTCCATACCCCTTGTTCTTGCCTTCTGAGTGATATCAATGCAATTATTCTTTGAGACATATGTAAGTACAATTATTGTGGTGTAGTGTGGTCATGAATTAGTATGTCTAGGGCAGGAAGTCTGCACATGCTCAGTGAACACAGCCACAGCGACTAGCGAGATTCTGCTTATAATGATAAGCTTGGATGCCAGAGCTGCATACCTAAAATTAAAGCTCACACAATTAATTTCCAGAGATAAAGTTTACTCACAAGGCCTTGCTATAAATACACACAGTTGCATCAGAAGGGAAGCACTATCACAGAGCTGAGTATGGCTAGTGTCCTGGAGACCTAGCTCTCCACTAGTAGGTACTTACACTGGAGAGGAAGTGAGGATCTAGGACAGTTTACCAATGGATTACATCAATTGGTGCATCATGCCTGACATGAATATTAGGTGTAAGGAGCATTGACATTTTGATGTACGTACGTATATAGCAGTATGTAGCTCAGTATGTAGTTACTAGCTACGACGGAACCAGTGCAGCCGTGGTGCTACAACTATGTATGCAGATGCGAGGCTGGTTGGATGCTTCTTGGAGTGTGATGCGACGCCACTTTGGGTGTCAGACAATAGACAACATAGAGCCACCATACAGCATGTGCGAACTCACCTGATGTCAATCCTTTGGAAGCAGCAGTTCACGTCACAGATGCTCTCTGCATACACCCCCAGACAGATCTCAGGGATACCTTTGACGTCCTCACTGCGACACAACAACATGGCCACAGTGGTGCTGGGAGAATGTGCCTCGCCATTGTCGGTTTTGGTGTTCACTGTCTTCAGCCGACAGGTAACAAACACATTCTATAAGGATAAAAGGTATTACAGATATCTGATCAAACATGTAAAGTGCCAAAAAACTTAAATTATGACAATAATGGCAATTTAGGCTATAAGTTATGGCAATTTAAGGAACAAGTTGAATGAAGAGTGGGTACACACAATACTTCCACTTACGACAAAAGTGGAATACAAATTTTGAGCGTGTCTATTCTAGTAGCAGTTGTTTGTGGATAACATGTTAACTCCAAGAAGGGCTGACCTTGTACTGAATCTTTGACGATGATCGCACTGCTGTTGAGAGGGTGGTCCGCATGCGAGCAATGAAGTCCCTGCGCACTCCATCCTCACCACTTGTTCCACCATCCTTGGAGGCAAACAGCGACTCCAAGGTCTGCTCCGCATTAGGGAGGTCCTCAGGGTGCACCAACTCTGAGAGGGGCTGCCCAATGGTGTCAACCTGGAGTTATAGCACAGGTGAAAGTGAAGGCTGTGTGATAGGCATCAGTCCTGCTACCTACCCATTTAACGTCTGGACAAGGCTACATATGGTCTCCTGTCGCACACACGACTACAGTAAGTATGACTGGGTTGAAGCTAGCCAGTACATAGCTGATCTCAACCCCACAACAGTAACAATACAATTGATCATAGTGTAGTGAGTTCAACCGAAGCTCAATGTGGTTTTGGGATACATGTGAAACTAATGAAACTGCATTGTAGATGTGTACAATAATATGCACAAACTGCCTAAGCAACTATGCCAGTGAAAGCATATAAAATACGTACCCCCAGGTTGCTAGGGGTTACGTAGTTTTGAAATGCTTAAGCCGTTACACCGATTGCTTGGAGATGTACTACGTAACTAAGGTACATACAGAAGCACGGAAATATGTGCTAAACAAACTAACCAATTGAATCTGTTGTACAAGGAACGATCTAGCGTGCCAGGAGCATGTGTACTGTGAGGTAATGTCCCTTGCATAATGTATCTTGTAACCAATGCTTACATAACTAGACCATCTACATTACACATGACCTAGCGATGCATGCACCGATTTCCCCAAGCCCCTGGAGGAATGCTGACATGACATTCATTACATTGCAGTCATGCCAAAGACGATTGCTCTGACTGAGCCATTATGCTAACAAGTGGAGATCCACATGATGCCAGGTGTAATGTTATGAGTGGTGAAACCCAGTGCTGGGGAGTGTTGAGAGGCCAGGCAAGGACAGTGGAAGTAGCTCCATGTGCCCCTATTGTCCAGAGGTACACTATGATAGAGTGCAAGGCTTTGGTAGTCGTGGAAACAGACACACACAACACCATCTAACATGATACAGCAGCAGACGGGCCGGCTGGCCACACTAATGAAATTGCTTACTATATACAAATGAGACAATTTCTCACTCACTCATCGCATGTGATCCATTACAGTGTAAATAATCAGGTAGATTGCCACCATGTGAAAGCACACACCACACCACACACACACACGCACGCACACACGCACGCACGCACGCACACACACGCACACACACACCAACCCCGTGCATTGCTGTGCCCCCTACCCAACCAACACACCTGCAGTGGTCCCAACTGATCAGACATGTCTTCCGATGCAAAAAGAATGTTGAACTCTCTGTCCACCATCAGGACAAACCCATTGACTCCCTACACATGACAGTGTGTACAGAGACATTCATGAAGCAGCCAGGAACATTCAATCGCACATCATTATCAAATAATAGTATTGGAGCAACTTACAGGGCTGCCCATGGACAATGTGGACACGGAAGACGTCTTCTTCATGTCGGCTACAGGAAGGAAACACAGATTGTCAATAGCAACCACCGCAGGCAGGCACACATGATGACAAGCCCCACAAGACTTCCTCTGATATTGCAGGATAGCAGCCATGTAATACAGCTATACAAATGACATCATCACAAGCATTCATTCACACAGCTTCACTCCATTTCGTGTCTGGTTAAAGCAAGGCATTAACGGATATGTGCCTGAGCTGAAACCGCAGCTTACTGTATGCGTTTCACATGCTGTACACTACGCACTTCAAGTTCCATGGTTTCTTATCCGTTAGCTATTGGCACAATGTAATTGATCAAGTGAATGAAGTATTGAAATGGTGGATTCTCAAGTGCGCAAACTGACAGTCTACGATGAACACATACAAGATGCCCTGGTCCCAACACTTCATAGTCAGGCTACATTGATTGCATACAGTTAAACTGCAATACGGGCACAAAGCTGTGACAAAGAACAAACAGTACACACTTGACACATAACGAGGTGCACATAGTCGCATAGTATCTTATGTAAATGAACCTAAACAGAACGCAGAGGCTATAATTGTTGTATTCACACCACATTTGTCTGTGCACAGCTCAGCACAGCACTAACGGCCACACGAGCACAACTAGCCATTCCATCCATGCACTTGAGAGAGTGCCCCCTTCCCTTCCGTCACGTAAGAGCCCTGGTTGTTGTATGGAATGGTCACTGCATGCAATGTTATGTACACATCCTTTGTTAAGGTGAACACATAGGGCTATATGGCTACATAGGGCTATATGGCTACATAGGGCTTAGGTGGACACACTGGATTCACACATTTGCGGACTATATGATTGCAAAATAGTATAATGTTATGAAATGGATGAAACCACTCCACCAAACCACTCACGGGTGTCCTCTTGTGAAGCAAACACAGGACAGTAAAACACAAAGTAAAATTCTTAATGGCAAAAAGTACGTAATCACTAACTTCCCCTTTGTGACAATGAAAATGTGCACCCTAACCTCTACTGTACACACATGAACTCAACACACAGGGATGTGGTAGGGTTATGTGCCACATCAGCGGATGTCGTGCCACACTGAGCTAATTGAACTTTTAAAGCGCTTTATTGCACAACCATAGGTAGTTTTGTCATCTAGTTTTGTCATCTCTCCATACACAGCCCGTCGCTGATACGTACAGTGCAGTATGTATCCATGACATGGGTCAACAGAACTTCTCAGGTCACTAGCAGATATGACATGTCAAAACTGGAAGTTGCTTAATCCAGTTGTTACACATTTTGTTAGAATTACACATTTGGCTACAGTGACAATGTCAAGAAAGGCAGTTTGCAGGATGGAACAGCCTCTTCATTTCATCACTGACTTTTCTTAGCCCAACATATTCATCTTTCATCTTTGAAACCCACAAAGGTAATTGGTTCTCAGCTGACCTAGTGAATGCTCTGAAGCTGGCAATGGCATGAAACGAGATAGCACAGTTGTGGCACAAAGTGGACATTTTACTGCGATTTTGTAGACCTTCAGCAGCCATGAAATCCTATAAAAGAAATACTGCTAAAGTACAAATGTACGTATGCGCACACTTGTGTCCAAGGCAGTGCTCTATATATGACTTGCAAGAATTCCAACTATGTAGTCAGGTTGTGAAGGCTCATTCTTTGTCGCCCCACCTCCATTACTCTGGAGTTAGGTAACTGCAGACACAATTCCACACAGTCACCAGATCAAAGCTGCACTGTATTCAGGCATTAGGCCAACTCATGAGTAACCACATCTCCAGTTGACTAGGCTTGCAAATTGAAAAGCTTGCTTGCCCAATGTTACGTCATATGCACCAACTCACTCACAAAACCTGATGCAGCATCAGTAATGCAGACACTTATAAGGTAAGTGACCCTTAACCCCCCAAACCACAACCAGACAGAATGGGGCCCAGTCTGCTATGTCAGTCTGGGCCAAAGCCCAGAGGGGAACAGGGCAAGAACTGACATGTTCATTGAGTCAACACTTGAACTTCTAAGGTATGTGACCCCTTGAGCAAGGGTATCCCCACACTGCACTGCCAGGCACACCCAACGGCTAGTCCTCTTTGTGTTTACACACACAGCACACACAGATACCATACATTTGGTGTACACTGTTTAGGGCACAATACCTTCATCAGTTGGTACAGCATGCAATAATGCTTGTGTGTATGTGTGTGTGTGTACACTACTGTATATACCACAACACTACTACCAGACCACTACAGCTGGGATGCATGTACTGCTACTCACCACACCACCAAAAGTACAAAACAAGGCGAATGGTCTCATACGTTCGTGTGTACGTAATTAGAGAGTGAGTTCAATTACACAGTGTCAGTGATGGAAGTCTCCCTCCCCCCCCCCCCCCCCCCGCACACATACACACCATGCATGTACTGCTACTCACCACACCACCAAAAGTACAAAACAAGGTGACTGGTCTCATACATTCATGTGTACGCAATTAGAGAGGGAGTTCAATTACACAGTGTCAGTGAAGGAAGTCTCCCCCCCCCCCCCCCCCCCCCCGCACACATACACACAATGTGCCATTACAAGCTATCAGGGATGAGGACACATTCTGGTATGAATGACTGGAAGTCATGTCAGACACAAGGCTGGCTCACCGGAGATGGCACTTCCAAGGAGTTCCTTCATCTTGATGAAGTGCAGGGCCAGCCTGATGAGTGTGGTGCGGTCAGCCTTCTTGAGCTGATCCTTGTGAAGAGGGAGGACTTCAGTGAACTCTGATATCATTGTGTTCTCTTCCTGCCTCCGTGCCGCAGTGAGATCACGATTTCGGGCCATCTTCTCAGGCGGTCTGACACGTCTGCATAGAGGAGGGGGGGGGGGGGGGGGGGGATATAGTAACAAGTAAAAGTGGCTGTACTCTGGAGTAAGATCAAGTGTGCAAGAAAGCCAGCACATCAATATCAATATTAGAGTGCACACGTGCCGAACAAGAGCACTGCGACACAAGCCCAATGAGACACTGTCTTCATGACTGTATAGAAACGCCATAGACAAAGCCATACTGTCAGGTTAAATCATCCAAATCTCGCAGTCCACACTGAATAGATCAGCCGGGCAATCCCCCGGTCCTCACGCGCCAAGTCTGTGATTGCAACAAATTGGATATTGTCAATTACAGATGAAAATTAGGGATCCTTTCTCCAAGATTAGTCAGCAGATGTCACCGTTCTAGATCCCAACTCAGACAACGCGCAACACCTAGTGATCGCAGTCTTCATTTAACCCACATTTCCTACATAATCTCTCTTCCTGAGGTATACCTCTCCATCTACCAGTTTCATCCTGGAAAGGGGCAGTTTCACCTCTCAACATCATCAGGACTCTCCTATGGCTCTTCTCCAGCACCTCCCATCAAAACCACTCACACACAGAGTTCAGGTTTGCTTACAAAGTCTTTAGCCAATTCTCCTCATACACCTACATACAACACTCCTCATCATCTCCTCTCGTCCCTCCCCTCCCCCCTCTGATACCCCAGCCAGAGTGGCACAGCTGTAGTCCTCTAGTCCTACGTTCCCTCATAGATTGGACATGGCTACACAGCACTATACAACTATCTATAGTCTTGAGCAACCCGTACAGTATCACTATCATGTACAGAAATATCCCACCATGTACACCACTACTTTATGTCTATACGTCCTCAAACGTTCACAGACTGGGCACTATTACTGTACCACTGACCATTTCACACGTACACACAAGCGCGCGCACTATCTGTAATGTTAAATGGCTCGGCACGGAAAGACTTAATCTTGGCTTTAGCGCGTGTAGTTCTATGGTAGGGGCAGTATATTGACGCAACACACCCCCCCCCGGGCCGGCCGCCGGCGACTACAGCCAACACGGAGACTAGTCGACTGTGACTGGTATACCAATGTACAGGAGGAACACGTGCGAATTAACACCCGAGAAGACCCTGGCATTGCGCCAGTCGCTTACCTGCGCTTGTTACCTTTGCGTCCATCGTCTGGTGAGGAGGAATAGTCTCCGAAGTAGAACACTGATCCGTCGTTATCCATAGTGAAGACACGCACCCTCGACCAGTTCACTATGGGTGTGTCGAACTGAGCCAGGTCACGAGTTACGCTATATATATATGTGGGAGTCGCTTTGTCTGCGGATAAAGGAATTTTTGGAAGAGGGCGGTGTTTCCCCACAGGAAGTGGTCAGGAGGAATTTCACACAAGCTTTAGAGACTGTGTGCGGTGTGCGCGTCGCGGCCCACGCAAGCCACTATGTACTGCCCCAGATGTGTGTTAACATCCGGTGCAAACCGCAAGACAACGCGCGTACGTATGCCCAGAATAGGCCTAGGCCAGCACACTCACCATTTCACACACACAGCCAATTGCAATATTGCAAGACAAGCCGCCACATATGCATGCACAACACATGTGTACACACAGTGCTGTGTACTGTTCAGCTCAGTAGGTCTTCCAAGTCTTGCTTACTTAGTGGAGTCACAGTGCGTTGTGGTGTGGCAAACATATTCTGTGCTGCCCCACCTTGACCAGCCCCCCACATGGGTCCCCCCATCGCTGGAGCACTGACAGGCTGAGGTGCTGCGGATGGGAAGTTGCCTTGATGGGAGAAGAGCGCCATTGGGGGTTGGCCTGCACCTTCAGACATTCCTTGTACTGGCGTAATCCTTGCTGGCACTGGAGCTGGTTGAATAAGAGCTGCCGAAACTCCCTGCTGCTGCTGCATAGGGTACCCCATTGACATATCGGTCAAGAGGGATGACGTTTGAGGGGTTGGTGCCAGAGCTGGGGGTTGCTGTAGAGTGGCTGAAGGTGCTAGTACAGGGGCGTGCTGCTGGTTGTGCCACTGTGGCTGTTGAGAGGGTACAGCCTGTGGCTGCGGGTGGGAGAGTGGAGGAGCTCCCATACTGGAAGAAGAGGCAAGAGACATCCCAGAGAACAATGCGGTGGCAGAGGCATGTGGATGGACCTCAGCTGGAAGGGCATGGCTTTGGGCAGCGGGTGTGGGGAGGAGCATTGCACCACTGCTAGCAGCACTGTGAGGTCGCATCGCCGGCTCCATAGGAGCTATGGTTGTTTGTCGCAGTGCACCAGTGGAGAGTGCCGATGTTGTAGGTTGCAGCATGTCTGTACGCGTGGGTTGTGCCTTTGTGACTGAGGTAGCAGCAAAAGAGCTCTGCGTTGGCCCTTGTGGTGCATTCAGCTTCTGCTGCCCTGAACTGGTGGATGGTTGAATGGTATTGAAACTGTTTTGTGCCAAAAGTGGGTCAGATTCAACAGCCCACGATTCAGGGACACTGGTCAAGGGGACTGTTTGGGAGGAGAGGGGCTTGCTTGCTACAACTTGTGAGGGTTTGCTGCTAGCAATGGCAGGTGTGGGGGACACTGAGTCTAAGCCCTTTCTACTGACAGATGACCTCTCAGCATTAAAGTTCCTAGACAGGAAGTGTCCTTGACCTATGGTGACTTCACCTTCAGGTCTTTCCCCAGCCATGGCCACTGTGGAGCTGCATGGGGTAAACAACAGAAGAATACATTATACACATGTACAGTAGACTGATGAGGGTGGCACACATGTACACGTGAAGAGATGGAAGTTGGCAAATAAGAGGAACATGAAATCACAAAGGGAAGTTAACAACACGGGCGCATTAATGTTAGTATGGTCACTGCAACCAGCCCATGAGAGGGATAGCTGATACCTTTGTACTAGTGTGAGAACTGGGGAGACAAACTGGTGGATGAGTTAATGTGTAGTAACTAGCACAAAGGTTCAGAATGTGTCATGTATCTGTGTGTATGCTGAGGTATGCAACTTTGTTTGTGCTACATCCTCTACTGGTCCTGTTTTGGGATTTTAAGACTGCTACACTAGGTATTGCACAATGCAGATGTAATTTCCTCCTATTTACACAGAGGTACAGGTGTCAGCATCCTCTTTGCTGGTGAACATCCAGCACACCTGAATACACACACAATTGCCTACACTCTACCCCCCCCCCCCCCACACACACCCCACAGACACACCCTACCCCCCACAGCACACACCATGCCCATGTATCCACCCAACAACACACACTCATACTGTACACCCCACCCCACAATGTAACCTGCCCTCCTCCCACACACCCTGCCGCTTAAACGCCACCAAGGCTAGGTGTATGAATGGCGACCTACACAAGAATACAATGTATTGACTCAATGCCAGCCCTCGAAGGATGACTGGTCATGCACATCTCCTGTGTTCACACCACAAGGCAGCAGCAGGATAGGTCAATTAACTTCCATGCAGGGATAGAGGCCGTATCAGAAATGTCAATCTCAGTTTGGGGTGTGCCCCCCTTGGTTATGTTCTGTTGTTGTATCAAGGGTAAGAATTCACACAATGCAGGCAATGGCATTCCTCCTTACATTGTCTGCTCTTCCATTTTGCCCAGGTGCTCGAGGTGGGCTCTGTGTTCACTCTCCACAGACTTCAAGATGTCATGAATGAGATTGGTAAACTGGTTGTACTGCAGAAAGGAGTGGCACACACACACACACACACACACACACACACACACACACACACACACACACACACACACACACACACACACACACACACTAAATAAGCCATGCACAGCTGTTTCAAACTACATATACGTACAGCAGAGACACACAGAGTTCAAAACGTCTCTATCAAGAGACGACTTCTAAGTTAGTTCACTAAAGTTGGCTCAGCATATGTACTGCATTGTACTCTCCACACATGTAAGCCATTCAGAGCATTGTACAATGAATTGACAGGTTCCTTGTACATTACCATACAACAGGTCACTGAACCAGTGTGGGAGGTTACATGGGTACATGAACAATTACCAGTGAGTAGGAAACAGGTAAAATAGGGAGGTCTACTAGAGATGAGATGTCATGACAACGCATTATTAATACCAGGGTGCATATCTCAGGTGCTGGGAACGTGCTAACGCAATTCCTCTGAACTCTCAGACATACCAGTGGGGAAGCACCTCCCGCACTAAACAACCCCTCAATTTCATTAACACAATACCAGCGCAGAAGGGAAACTGTGGCATTGTGCCATTCTCAGAAGAGACACAACAAGTCACATGTACACATTGGGAAGAGGCATATCACACTGGGAGTGGAACACACACACTAGTGAAGCCCAACTTCCTCCAGTTGGTACAGGATACATGGCTGAATAGCAGTGCAGGCTGTGCATCCAGTGAATGGTGTGCTGTGTGTGCTGTGTATGTGTGGTAGCATCCTGTGACAGTGGCAGTGGGCCCATCTACAGGCAGCACCTATAATTAGCATACGGCACTCTGGAGTGTTGGAGGTAAACTGGCAGTCTACGTACTGTAAGCTGTGTATCTGTGTGTTGACAGAATACACAATACCATGGACACTATAATATTGTGCACACATTGTCAAATGTAGCCTTTTGAATAACAGCGTTGAATTGAACTGTGAATATGAGTCAAGCTAATGCTGCATCTACAACTACGTACGTACTGTACACACGCATTCACCTGTGTCACGTTCAAGCTGGTGGCGAGGGAGAGGGTGAGGAGGTGGGGGACGACCGAGGATGCCATGTGCTGCCGGGTCACTGTGAACTTCTTGCTATGGAACACGGCGTGATAGATACCGAGTGTAGACATGAGGACAGCCGGCTCTCTGGACTGGAGGCCGGTCAGCTGAGGCAGGACATTACCCAACACAACTTCCTTGTCAAGAGCATTCAGCATTTGGCCAATACACACCAAGACCTTCACTCTCAGCTGTGCAGAGGGGGAGGGGGAGGGTGAGGGTGAGGGGACGGGGAGGGGAGGGGGAGGGGGAGGTGGTAACCTTGTTATAATGTGTGCTTGTGAGTAGAAGGCACACAGAAAACAATTAAACTTTCATACCCACAAACATGCTGACAACTACGTACACTATAAATAATGTACAAGTACTGTTCAGTATCCACTCAAACCTACCCATGCACACACACACACACACACACACACACACACACACACACACACACACACACACACACACACACACCAAAGCCAGCCATGGCATCTTACACCTTTACCATGAACACTGAATGCATTGAAAACACACAACCCTTTGATATACCCACTTAAACATACAACACCATGCAACATGTATTAATCATGCACAGTAGCCGACTCTCAATTGACACTGTCCTATCCCATTGGGAATCACACTGCAACTCTAAAAGTGCTCCCATCACTAGCACTACGCTGCACTACGCTGCACTATGCTCTATAGTGATGCCGGGAGTGGCCGTTCAACACGACAGGGTCCGTACACATGACACATGCACCCCCCTCAATGTGGCCGCCTGTCTACGCATGTTGTGATGTCATACCTCATCTATGCAAACAGAAGTGGACCAAGAAAGGTGACTTGAAACTTAACATAATCACTTCCACGTATTAAGTATAGGAGGTGACCTTGCAAATTTAACAGTTCCATTTCCAGGAACTCTTTGTCCCGTGATGGCAGCATGAAGGAAATAGTGTACATAGATATGGAAATACACTGAACCACCAGCTGGCAGATTATGGGCAAATTGGTACCAATGAAGTGAGGGCTTCTCAGCTGGCTCAGGCATCAGAAAGGGTTGGTTCTCCAATACCAGCTTCACAACAGGGTTGAAAACCTTGCCGACGTTTCGACCAGATGCTCTGGTCTTCTTCAGGGCGAAGATGTTCATCTTTGCCCTGAAGAAGTGCAGACACACGTCGGCAAGGTTTTCAACCCTGTTGTGAAGCTGGTATTGGAGAACCAACCCTTTCCAAATTGGTACCATGCTTGCAAGCTGAATCTCTTGCTTCATTCACTTGCCAGCAGTACAACTGCGCGCAAAGACTGATTAGCCTACAAGCCCCTGAACCACGGTAGGGGTACTCAGGTCAGCATCTCCTCACTCAATCCAGTGCTGTCGGCTGGTTGAGTCTACTCATTCAAAGCGAGGGTTGTTGTTAAGCTTCCTTGAGATGATGACTTCAACGTAGCAATTACTCGCAAATGCAGCACTTTCTCGTCTAATGCATAGTGTTGCTGAGCAATGGCTGGGATGGTTAAAGACACATAGAGAGCTGCAAAGGGAAGTATGCTGCCTAAAGATGTTGACAGCCTTATGGTCCATATCAGGTTCATCAAGCAAACCAGAAGACTGTCCTCATCAAGGGAGCAACGACCTCAAGGGGCACACACTTGGCATGTCAGCAATTCCCAGCCACACCTGTTGTTGAGCGTTACAAATACCAGCTACCACCTATGGGGGATGATGTAAGCCTGGTGAACATATCACGGCATAGGCCATGGTAGCTTAGCTCTGAAGTCATAGTCTCCCATGAGCTACTCTGGCTATCACACCTATGATAAGGGAAGTCTTGCATCTGCATCTTTGCGTGTACGTGCATTTGTCTAGAGATTCATTTTGCACTGTAGACTCCAAAATGCAGACACACACAACACATACTGGTGGTGATGAGGTGATGCATACATGTGGTCTAGTCTGCTAGACCCTCTCACACAGCTCAAGGGTAGGGCCGCGAGAGAGGGTCTAGCAAGTCAGACTACCTATGTATGTATGTATGCAATAGTGCCTATAATTATAGTACAATGCACTTCTAGGTTAGTGTATAAATTGCAGCACTTCTGTACAGTAATATGCTCATTGTGTGCATGGATAGACATGTACAAGTGTGTGTGTGTA
The DNA here is from genome assembly GCA_964019415.1 of Ianthella basta. Lineage (NCBI taxonomy): Eukaryota > Metazoa > Porifera > Demospongiae > Verongiida > Ianthellidae > Ianthella > Ianthella basta. The sequence goes on along the minus strand of OZ025872.1, from coordinate 6,358,471 downwards.
TGTGGGGAGGGGGAGGAAAGCAGCTTACAGACAGAGAATTAGTTGACGCGAGAAGGGAGAGAAGACGAGACACAATGGATTTGTTGAGAGAGGCAAAATCTAGCAATTCTGCAAACTCAGGCAGCACTCCAACGCAGAGCTCCTACAAAGAGAAAGTGAGAGAAGCATGTTATAACAAAACAGGGAACAAACCATTTACGTTTCAAGGTCAGCTCTCCAGTTAAGCCCATCTCCAATACACCATAAACACATACGTACCTATACCTTGTGTGTGTGCTTGCATGCTAGTGTGTGGGTGTAGGTGCATACACACATTGTTCATGTATTGTTAGCAGCGCACTACACACCAAACATATTAAGGAAGGAACTGTCATTCTTCCCCCAACAAGAACACTCGCACACATACATACGTGCATACGTTGGCTAGCTCAGCACGGCAGAGATAATTAGGTAGCTAGAAGACTTAGACATACTGAGGTTGTTGGCGCGAATGTGCACACCTAATCACATTAACTATTGTACAAGTGACTATAGCAGAACTACCATTGTTCAGCATCCCATATATGGCCATGTGCTATGGCTGAGTCATTGTGCACTGTTAGGGTCCTTCACTAAAGGAAACGGCACAAAATTCCACAGAACTACAGTTATTGTAACTGTGGCTTAGTCAAGGATGATTGTGGTTGGAAGAAATAACCGACAGAACTGGTAATATGCAATCACAAGTCACAGCATTTCAATACCACAATAGTTAGCTCACAGCAGGTACACCCTCGTCACAAAGTGGCAACAGGGCACATACGTAAAATTAAAATGTAACTATGCAAACAATGACACAGGCTACAAGTGGGTGTACAACACGGTCTACAGTGTCGTGTTAGTACTAATTACCACATGGCCACATAACCTGTATGAGGTTACACATGCAGTCTGGCCGGTTGGGCCTAACTTTTCATTATTTTAGCAGGGGCGGAAGAGAAGCCCCTGCACAATGAAGAGGCGGTCTAACAGGCCAGGATAGTGTGAGATGTACAATCAAGTGTATCCATAGGGCAATGCTCGCATCATGCGATAAGTATAATGCAATGTAATAGGTGAAGTGCAGGTAAACAACCATCTCTAAAAGATATAGGGCAGCTTAAAATAAAATCATTCGCTGTAACCTTCAGGACAATGAACCATTATATTTCAATGTACACTGTACAAGTGCCCGTGTGATGTAACACACTGCGTGGTAAGAGATGTTGTTAAATCCGCCCCAGCACCGTGCCTGACGGCTGTGAAGTAGGAAGGTAAGGACACTGAAATGAAGTCACAAGTACCACAGCTGTAAGGTGGGCCTTCCATAGCTGGACTCAAGACAAATTGATTTGTTAATTATTTTTAAAGGTGCTCACCACTGCTAGTCTCTCTTCACTTTGCAGGCATGTGTCACACGCACACACATGCACACGCATGCACACACACGCAAACGCACACACACACACATGCACACACACGCACGCACGCACGCACACACACGCGCTAATGTGCACATGTGGTCAAAACACCCTGCTTCTCAAACTCCTCTGTGAAGTAACTATTGCTCAATTAATCTACATATCTCGGATTATTTGCATAATATTATAATACAAAATACTTGTGACAACACACATATGTAGGTGATGTCATGTGCAATCACAATGGGTGAAATCAGAACTATGGCTAATTCAACCTACTGTAGAGTTACAGAGTGTACCATACACATGCCTTACACAGAGGATGTCAGTCTTCAACTATGTCATGGGATTACACAGGTGGAGCTTCACGGTGGAAGGTGTCAAGAATAGAACAAAGTAAAGTCATGTGCACTTACTGTATGAACACACACACACACACACACACACACACACACACACACACACACACACACACACACACACACACACACACACACACACACACACACACACACACACACACACGCACGCACACACACACACACACACACACACACACACACACACACACACACACACACACACATGCACACACACACATGCACTCCCACACTAGATGCTTGTAGCTAATGTATCACAATGCGTTGTGAACAAGGGATAAATGGATTGAACAATACATGAAGTCCCACAGACCAGGAGGATCAACGTTCTCAACAATTGAGTGAACACAACTGACAACCACCTTTACAGCCAAAATGCCAGACTTCTCCAACCCCTTGTGAAATTACTCCATCAATCTAATTATCTTAAATCATTTAGGTATGATAACTGCAAGTATCTCTGACATGGGTGATGTCACTACCCTGCCCTTGCACTAATCATATCCAAGGACAAATGGTCTCCTTATCATCAGAACTGTGTCTAATGCCACCCACTCAATGAGTCACAGAGTGTACCATATATGTACTGTATATGCTTTACACACAGGATGTCACAAGTCAGTTCACATGAGAAAGATTAAGGGCATAGTGTGTCAAGAATAGCACAATTGTAATATCATGTGCACTTAGGCAACCATGACCATGCACACCCACCCACCCACACCCACACACACCCACACACCCACACACACATACACACACTCACATTCACACAAAACGTTGCCATGGCAATGTTGCACAGGGCCACCACAACACATGCTACAGTGAAACACACACACAACAGACACTACTACAGTATAGGCTACTCCAACAACATACACTGCACATGTACGAAGCCATTCATTACATGGAAGGGATTCCCATGCAGCGCTTGATCAACACTAGCAATGCAATTCTGCTGTTTAAAAAACATTGTTCTGGGAAAGGCATAACAAACTCCAAATTGGCACTCACAACTACCACCTTTATGTTGAAACAATGAGAGTATCATTGGTTGAAACAACATTCCTCCCCTTCCCCTGAAAAACCACTCCCTCAGTGTTACCAACAGAACTAGGTCTGTTATGCAACTACCCCACACAGAAGCATACCCAAGGACGAAGCCAGTGAGTGAAGCCATTGCCAGCGTGGGTGGTTGTACAGATGATGAAAGCCTTCTCTCCACTGCACCACAACCTTTGTGATGACCAAAGGATGCCCAGATCCTGGTGCATAGGTTGCAGTAAGAAGGGTTGCTTCCACAGTGAAGACACTACCACACAAATACAGAACCATGGGAAAGTGTTTATTGAAATCCTCTCCAATAATTAAGGTTACAGAAACTGAAGGCGTTTTGAGAAAATGAAACTAGCAAGGGACAGCTCCCAAACTAGTTGTATTGATACGTGATAAATGAAGCCACTAAAGTGCATGGGAGACTCGCACAAAATGAACTGCTTGGATGGGAAATGTAATGAGGCGTTAACTCACAATTGTGTTGATTGTATTATCATGGTCAAACTCACAGAAACAAACAATAAAATTTAAGAAGTCCTATAATATCGAAAAAGCATGCAATTTTCAATGGTGAAATGATGAATAGCATTCCCTAGAGCAAGCAGCAACCACGAATGTACCAACGACCTGTCTTCGTAACCAACGTCTTTTCCTTTCACAGGTGAGGTGGCCAGTCTCATGCTGGAATATCCAGGGCTGGGGGGGGGGGGGGGGGGGGGCTACAGGGTGCCTGGCTATCAATGATCGTGTCGGTAGACTGTCCGTCAGCCAAGCCAACAGGGGATGCAGTGAACAGTTGGTGCTGCTGGCGAGGTCGAAGATCGCACGATTCGCTGAAGCTTCGTTGGCCGGCCACTGCTGCTGTCAAGTGGCACTCCCTACTGATGAAGAACTGCGATGGTCACACTTCCAGTTCCTTAGTTGTCAGGAATTCCTTCCAACAGGGAAAAATGTGCCCCCTCTGTGCGAACAGGCTGTTACTGTAGTGTCCTTACTGCCATCTTGATGACACACACACACACACACACACACACACACACACACACACACACACACACACACACACACACACACACACAATGGACTGAGCACATCAATCTCTATGCACAAGTGCCGCAGCAGCTCAAAGGGGACACCACATCAGTGCACAAAGGAGTGGCACCACTGTCCACTCTCTACCACACAGAGGTCAAACAAGGGGCGTTCGGTGTCGTGTGCAGAGACTACGCTATCCCATATACCAATTTAATTAAGCACAGACAATAAAGTACATTTGTGAAACTTCGTGAAGCTCAATACAAAATTTAGTGGTTTGAAATGTCCAGATGGGGACTAAATTTAGCAACTTTCAAAGTTTGCTGCGTAAGATTTTTCAACTATATTATATGAAATAAACTATGCAGGTACAATTTTTAGTGTTTTTGCACTACTTGCTAAATTTGCTAAAATAGCAAGTAGTGATGAGTGATGGTAAGCGATGCGCGCTGGACAGGGCATGGGAAGGGGTATGCTGCACCCGGTGCGTGTTGAATAGCTCAAGTAAGCTGCTGCATAGCGTCAGCTGCTTTTAAACAGCCACAAGTGGCAACTCTCTTATAAACCATAGTTCAACTCCATGCAAAGGGGAAGTCCCTGCTGGTAAGGCATGGAGACAGTGACAACCTTAGCTATAGTTATAAGAGTTGCTCCTCAGGCAGAACTCTTAGGCTAGTGGGGGGGGGGGGGTCTTTCGAACCTCCTGACCTCCCCTTGCGTACGGGCCTGCCCTGCCACAAGTGATGACGTCATCGGTCACTGACACACACTGCATATTGGCAGTCGTACTTACTCAGACACATTAGGTACAGTAGGTGATAGACATTCTTCAATTTCTCAATACAAAACTAACACAATTCCACTAGGGAACAGTTCATCTTCGAAATCTAGGAGATTGTAATAGATTTCAACCAATGTTATTAAGGCTTGAGGCAAAAACTATACCCTTTAGCCCACTCAGGGACCCTTACCTGCACTTTAATTGAGTCGGAAGCCAACGTGGAGTGAATGAAAGGCACAATGTGGTCTCTAATACTTCCAGCAGAGGTCTTTTGCAGCAGTAGGTCCATCCGTTGAAGGAGAATGAGGGGGATCTGTGGGCAAGAGACATACACACACACAGTGCATATCATCAACTCATGACTTCCCCTCCCCTGCCCTTCTCCTTCCTCCCCTCTCCCTCCTCCCCCTCACTAAAGCAGCTAGCCCCTCCACTCACCTGCATTGGTTCCTCCATCTTAAACACAGGTAGGAGGGAGGGCTGGATGTGCTGGAGGTACTCGTCGGCAGTCAGGCCCTCAGCAATGAGAAGAATGCTTGGGAGCACAAACGGAATCATTCTCCGATCCATAAACTCGGCAGACAAGGCCGGCACCACAAATTGAAGAAGGAGGCGCTACATTGAGAACCAAAGAAGCAATAAGATGTGTAATTGGGGTGGACAGAGGAAACAGAAGCTTAGCACAGACACGTATGTAGGAGTATGATAGCAGCAGACTACGACGGCACACACAGTGTGACGTACTGTACATATGTGTGGACAGCGTCCTTAGTGTAAATGATGGGCAGTTCCGTCAGGGGACAATATGCATATATACAATGTATAAAAAGGGCTCAGTGAACTGATGAGGGGAAATTGAGTGCCTAACAACACTAAGTGATTGGTGTCAGGTACTGAGATCACTAAACCATTGACACTTCAATTCAGTGAAAACTGCTGTGCAGTGAAGGGCAGTGGCTGGGAGTAAACAGGTAAAGTAGAATGCACTCTTCGACACAGAGATGAGTACAGACAATAACATTGAAATTGTATCAACACTAGACAGCTATGCACATTGCGGAGATGGAGGAAGACAGGACTCCATGTCAGGGTGCTCTCTTGAACTAACTATTGTACGTAGCTATAGCAACACAGGACATACCACAGAATGGTTGTCTTGCACACATCCGTACATGTATACACATAAGTATGTGTATACCTACAGCTCATGCTACATAAATACACCCATATATGGACATGTGTACCGTATATACGTACATGCATGCACACACAAATACCAGCAAGTGAACACACCTATTCTGCATACTTCATACCAAACACATACTTTACAGGCTTTAACTAGTGATTCTGCATGACTAAAGCACATGGCACACCTTGGGATAGTTGGTGATGACCTTGGGCAAGGTCTTGAAGAACTGCGACTTCTCCAACTCTGGCTTCTCATACAAGTTGTCCAAGTATACCAGCACTGCCAGCTGGGGGTCTCCCGCAAAGAAGTCAGACTGCAAAGGAGATGAGGGGCATGAAAATCATAGAACTGTGTATTCAGTGGGAGGAAAGAGTGTGTTGTCAAAGTGGAAATGAATACACAGGCAGTAAATGCACAGTAGAGGGACTTAAGTTACAAAGGTGTAGCATAGGGTGGTCAACACTGGTTCAAGCATACATGGACTATAGGCTCTAAGCAGTGTTCTCTCTAGTGTTTTTAGGCCTTACACCCAGCTGCCACCAGGGCAATGTCAAGGTGCATGCATTGTATACACACAAGCACTTCTAAAGCGATGAGAGAGAAGAGCAAGAGTGTGATTAGGAAGGGATGTCAAACAATGCCAAAGTGCACAGGAAGTGACATAGCAGGAAGTGAAAGCCGTGCAGCCCAGTGGTGCTAGGTACTAAGCAGCGTGTGATGTCACGAATGGGCACTGACTGGTAGGAAACACTGCGGGCAGCATAGTCATGAGTTTTGAGGTCACTGCAGTCACCAATTGCGTCTTACCTCATTTACCCATCAACCACACCAATAACTGTTCAAAGAATTATGCACATATTGGGAAACATAAACAAACCTATGCACCTCCGCTAATTTGCACTGTGGTTTGTCCTACACCCTCGTCCATCCACCTACCTGCCCACAAGCATGCATGTACAGTACACACACACACACACACACATGTACGCACGCACGCACGCACACACACAGGCACACACACACACACACACACACACACACACACACACACACACACACACACACACACACACACACACACACACACACACACACACACACACACAGGCACACACACACAGGTATACACACACACACACACACACACAGGCACACACACACAGGCACACACACAGGCACACACACACAGGCACACACACACACACACGCATGCACACACGCATGCACACACACAGGCACACACGCACACACACACACACACACAGGCACACACACACAATGCACACTGCATTGATTCACAACTAAATGAGCACACACTATAAACTACGCAGCTCACCTTTGCGACAGTTATCGCGTCTGGTCTGACGGCTGGCTCCACGCACAGCATGGCCTTCACTGTCTCCTTTAGCTCTTCAGGAACATTGTCCAGTGACTGAAGAGGTGAGCGGCTGAGCTGAATTGAGCGAAAGAGTAAGTGTGTGGGTATACAGTGTGTACTGTGTGGGTGTGCATGTGTGTGTGTGGGTGTGCATGTGTGTGTGTGTGTGTGTATGTGTGTGTGTGTGTGTGTGTGTGTGTGTGTGTGTGTGTGTGTGTGTGTGTGTGTGTGTGTGTGTGTGTGTGTGTGTGCATACGTATGTGTATGTGCGTGTCGGTCTGTAAGTGTGATGGTGTTGAACTAGCCATTAAATGAAAGTGCATCTGTATTTATCCATAACAGTATAACTTTTCTGTTTTAATTTAATTTTGAATAATAAATTAGAATTACGTATAATGGGTCACTTATGATTGGCTAACACAAACGTGTACGTACAAGACATGTGGGTTCACCTACGTACATGTACACATGTACAACGACATTGTTTCACTTACACCTTACCCACTCAATGTTCCTGGTATATTGTGTGATTGTGTTGCCATGGTCACAGAGCACTCTCCCCGAGTTGTACACAGAGAAACTCAGCATCCCGAGGGAGTACAGGTCACTGCACCGACTGACGTGTTTGTTGAGCACAAACTCGGGTGCCACGTAGTTGAGTGGTGGCTGACAGAGCGCAGGACGGGACGCCTGCCAACCAACAACCTGCAAGGCACGGTAGGACAGCTGTAAGCGCATCTCAACCACAAACAGCAACAACACTGAGTGCAATAGGAGGGGTACAAGGGATAGCGGAGGCTATCATGTGTGTGTGTGTGTGTGTGCGCGTGTGTGTGTGTGTGTGTGTGTGTGTGTGTGTGTGTGTGTGTGTGTGTGTGTGTGTGTGTGTGTGTGTGTGTGTGTGTGTGTGTGTGTGTGTGTGTGTGTGTGTGTGTGTGTAATGAAATACTGTGCTTAAAATATAAGGAACAATAACTGCATACTATCAAACACAGCGTAAATATGACAATATTTCGCTACTCCTTGAAGAATTTCTAAATACATGCAAAATGCGCTTCCCACCCACTTTACCACTCATCCACTACATGTACACACGCACTCACATTAGTTCACTCCCACTTTCTCATACATTTCTGCATGTGCGTACCTCCACTTCTGCTGACTCAGCCAATGACAGTGCAAACTCAAACCCGGCTACCTTCCATAGCCCCCCACCGCTGAGGAATACGCAGTTCGGTGAGAGGGCACCATGGACCAGCTTGGCATCAGCGTGGATGAAGGACAGCGCATCGGCAATCTTTAAGGAGCAATGATAGGATAGCGTCATGAACTGATCTCACAGTAAGAGTGCATTTGGAGACACACGACACACAACCAACAGTGTACACCGCCATTGATCACATTCACATCCAGCGATCATGAGTGCAGTCACAGTAAGAATCCAACGGAGGGGACCATGGTCAGAAGACTGGTTTTCGAACGGTAGTCCCATCCATTGGGCACTTGTGGTGATTGTTACGTTCACGATCCTTCCACATCAACAAATGCACACAATAGTGAACTCATATCCAGCAACATCAAATGCTGTACCACTACATACATACACACACAATCCTATTGTATGACAGGCTGATGTGAGGGACAGGACACTACACACATTCAAACACTCAGTCATTCTGTTGAGTCACAACTCAGTGTGAGGGTTCATGGAGTGACATACAGGTACAGAGTTGAATGTCACTAGACTCTCTACACACATGTAGCACCCTCACTTGAAGGAGACCGTACTTTATCTCTAGTGGACTCAGCTGCAGGTCCTGTTGGCCAGGAGAGAGGGGGGGGGGGGAGGGGGCAGTGTGAGTGTGTGTGTGTGTGTGTGTGTGTGTGTGTGTACACGTGCGTGTGTGTGCATGCGCATGGAGAGTATACAAAGAATGTAAGAGACAACGCATGTCAGAGGAGGTAGTCACACACCTGTAGTAACAACAGCTACAGTATAGCAATGGCACACACTGTGGACTATACACCTCAAACACTCTATATCCCTGAGTAGCCCTCTGATACACACATGGATGTACACAGTCTGCACCATGCAGTCCACTTAGCTCCCTTTGTGCAACAAATTCACAGGTGCATATGCGGATGAGTCAAGGTCCTTGTCATCTAATCTGGTTGCCCACACAGATACAAATCATCCTAGCCTCACAACCAGCTTTAAAGGGGTACTTACGTAAAACATGCTATTGTTTCATACAATGCTGTGCAGTGGAGCTAGCAAAGACACATGATTGTCAGTCCACTTCATACAGATAGTCTTGATCACAGACACAGTGAGTAGTCACTCATTCAGTAAAACTGAAGATGAAGCATGTTGCCCCACTGCACAGACAAACACCATCCCACTCAGCTTGACTCCATCAAAACAAATGCAACAGTACCACTTTCACTCAACTCCATCACACACACCATACACAGTACATTTGAAGGGCATTCACTGAGACATGTATGTAAGTATAGTACGTCTACAGCAGAGCCTGTCTCAGATGGTCACTGTGTAGGGCAGCTACCTCTCTAAAACAGCCAGCCTCTGATGGTCCCAAAGCGCTCCCTAACCCTAAAGCATTGCAGCCACCTTGAGCATTGTATAAACGTTACAACTGGCCCATGGGTGGCATCTTAGACAGGTTCCACTGAACTTGTTGTGCCCGGCTCACCTTCACTTCAGCCGGCAGTGATGCTGTGAAGTTGGACACGTTCCCGAGGACATTGGCAAGGCAAGCTGTGATGGGCTCTGTGGTGTAAGCCAAGATGTCACTGGAGAGGAGAAAGAGGAGGAGCCATGACACCCTCACCCGTACACAACTTACATCAACACTACAGATGATGAAAGCAGTAGGAGGTGCTTCTGCAGCTGCTGCGAGTGAAATAGTACAGAGTTCTAACATAGCTAAGAATAATATACTATAACAAAACCATGTTTCCAGGCCTCAAACACACTTCATATAACACCCACAGTGTATACATACCCTTCAAATGGGTGGTATCTTTATTACACGCATACACACATAGTTTGATGTACAGATTATGTGTGACATGCTTCTACACTTCCCTGCATGCATGAAATAGGCAATGTATGCTTGAGTCATCAGCAATAAAATACCACTTGGGTCTATTATTCCTGAGAGTGTGGTTATGTACAATGCAATGTATAACGTGTGTGCTGTGCGATGACCACACTACAGTCACACTGCATGTGGTGCACGTATGGTGCAAGCAGACGGTGGTGTGGTGGTGCCTACTTTGACTCCTCCAGTGGGTGGTCGATGGTGAGGAGTCGAGGGTGACGGAGCCTAGAGAGCTGCTGGGGTCCTTGGCGCAGAGTCTCCAGGAAAGGCTCACGTTCACGACGTGGCAGCTTCTCAATATCACGGGACTTCTTTTCCAGGATGAAGATGGCCACTTCCTATATAAATCATACAGGAAGGTGCAAGAATAAACAATATTAAAAATGGAACCCCTGTCTATGGTCATCACAGCATATGGGTGTTTATCATATCCACATTGACTGGCATAGCAGTAACACCACATCGCACGGTGAATCATGAGTTGAGTCGCAGCTAGCTAGCATCTGATGGATGGTTGTGGCCTGAAGACTAATTCCTGTGCCTCCACCTAGCCTTCAAGCCTTTGCCATTTCACAGGTCTACAGACTGTACTAAATGCCCAGAGTGAGTCTGTAGACTTGGTCACTGTCAGTCTCCAGACCACAACCACCTGTCAGGCCTTACCTGTGGAGATAAGAGTCTGGCTACAATGGGCGAACAAGAGATCGACAGCTGTTTACCCATAATACTGTCAGTAAGAACTACAGATGCTTGCATAACGAGAGTTAGCAATGGTCCCTGTGCATTGGTAGTCTATAGAGTTACATTATAAATTGCATTCTCACAATGTACGTACGCACCAAAGATCAAAGTGACTTGCCATAATAATGGCAATCTACAGAATTCATTTACCATTTACATTACCTCTTATAATTTGAAGGACAAAAGTGAAACAGCTGTAAAGTACAATTAAATAGACATGTGAGTAAAAAGTGGCTGACGGTCAATGCAATGAGTTTGCTACAACGTTCATTCATAAGCTCATAAGAGCAGATCTTGCAACACTCCCTTGTGCTTTCAACACATCTGGAAAAGGGCCAAACCCAGGGTACGTATATACCAATGCTACGTATATATGCAGGGGTGCATTGGGGGGTGGGGGCAGGCATTCGCCCCCCTTAAAAATTTGAAAAGCATTATGTTAACATAGTACCCCCCCCCATAATTTCATGGAACCTCAGTTTTGTCCCCTCCTGAGGAATCTTACTATAGATACAGCAGTGTGATAGGTAGGCATTTGGGAGCTCTGTAGGAGTTACAACTAAAGCATGGATGCTTTAACTGCTCATTGATTGCACTCTCACAGCCAGCGAGGTCTGACATGATGTGGGACTAGATCGAGGGATTTAGCCACCATACTTGCTCTTGCAAACTGTCAAACCCACTTACCTTTCTGGTGGTCCGCTTGACGCCTTTACAGACCCTCCAGAGCAGTCCAGGGCCGGCACTAGCGATCTGCTGTCCTACCTCATACTCCTTGAGGACGGCGTTGCCTTTAACGGCCGCCTTGATCCTGTCGAACAGCGCCATTTTCTCCACCGACTTACAGCTCGTTACAGGCTTCCGGGCGGGTCTCCAGATGATGTCATCACAATAAAATGGTGGCTCAAAGGGGCGCTGGAGTGCACGTGCATGGTTTCGACATTAACGCGTAAAGATGTCAAAGCCAACTTGTAAATACATGTATCAAGACCATTTGACTGGTCATAGCATTCTGCCAGCAGATAATCATGTTTATTAACAATAACATGCATGTAAGTGTTATACCTTGAAACAGGATAACATTGTACACAAAAGAATGGTGCATGTTATGTATGATATTAGTCTTTGGACTATACACAAGCAGTGTAGGCCTATAATACACATATGTGTGGGATGTGGTGTGTGTGTGTGTGTGTGTGTGTGTGTGTGTGTGTGTGTGTGTGTGTGTGTGTGTGCATTGTTCCAATGTGAAGGGGACTGGTGTATGCTGTGTAAAGACCTTGTCAACTACCCACTATAGCTACCATATGTAGCTATGCCAGTACGTAAAGCCCGACCATCACAATCTCAGTTGGCCTTCACTGTTCTGAAAGTACTTGTGTGCGATACTGTTCAGGTGTTGGCGCTTGAGGGCTTTGTACAGCTTGGTGGCTGTGGCGTGCGTATCGCCAATCTCCTTCCACTTCTTGAGGGACTGGTAAGACTGCTCGTGCAGGTCAAAGGGATTGCTGTGCAGGATGGCCTGAATCTCAGTCTCTGGTAACTCTAGTTCACGCGCAAGCATCTTCCAGTCCCTGCCCACATCCTTTGCAACATCTCTCATGAACTTGTCAGACATCACTAATAAAGGTTAGGAAGATAAAATAAAACCATCTTTACATGGCTTGATGCTCAATTTGTAAAATTTAATGCACTATAATAATAAGGCCAGCAGATTAGGGGTGCGCGATTTAATCGATTACGGCCCTTAATCGATTGTCTTCTACCAATCATGTCGATAATTGCGAGGGGAAATTCCCAATCGATCAATTGTGCAAGTGCGATTGTGACGTAATGGACGTTTATTGCAAGTGCAAAATCAGTGTGAAAGGCTGTTTCTTTGCTTCCAAATGGACGGGCGCGAAAGCAACCTGGTTTGAAGAGCATATCTACCTACCCTAAAGAACTGTAGCAGCAGTGCGTGGTACTTCTTTGGTTTTCAGTTGGAGAATGGAATCGTTCACGGATCGCAGCCACGTAAGTCGGTAGCAGAGCCTGTTATTCGTATCATACACTTAGCGAACTAGGTTTTCACTTCTGCATGCCTAGTGCACATCTGTGCATATAGGTCATATGCGCTGAAGTGAGGCTTGAAATAGGGTTTGCTTTTAGTGCTCACTTGCAGTAGTCCGGTGTTCTTTTGATAGCACCTGTCTTTGTCAGTAAATGCTTCCATGTTGTGCTTCTTCATTGACAGCTTGCCACTTACTTGCTTTCACATGAACACATTGCATTGCTGTGGGATCCGTCATGCTGCGCAAGGGACAACACTATCCTTTGCAATGCCAATTAATCGATTAATCGTGATACTTCATAAGCAATAATCGCCAATAATCGTGATACCACTAATTTTGATAATCGCACACCCCTACAGCAGATGTTTGCAGTATTCCTCCTATGAAGTGCTTGGACCTGTGTCAAAATGCCACTGGCGCAACCACCAAAGGAGGCACCCTGCACACCTTTACACTGTTCCTGGCTCCCGCAAACCAAACACATACACTGGGATTCACATAATTATATGGAAAATGTGTCCTGCACTCGTGGCACCCTTTGTAGGTTGGTTCAACTGTATTTCACATCTATAACATACAGTACAGTGCTTCACAAATCCAACAATGCAATGACAACTCACTGGAGGGTGACGTCTTGGCAGGCCCATCAGCTGAAAAGGAGTAAAGTCCAACAATACATAAACTACTCAGATACAATCAATACTATAATACGTACACCAACCAGCCATCAACACACAATGCACATTCCCTCACGAATGAAACCACATGTATGTACACAAATTATACCAAAATAATCTGAGGAATGCACACACCAGCGGATATTTCTGTAAAAGCGCACAAAGGTACCAATGTACATATATACTAGTCAGGCGTCGCGTGACCCTCCTCACGGAAGGGTCAGGTTCAGTCTAATACATTGACTTGTCCACGCGGAATGCAATTATGCGCTGTGGAATGTAATTATTGTGCAACATTGTGCTCAGTTGTGGCCGCAAGTACGCGCGACGTCTCGTGACACTTACCTGATCTTTCATAATAGCTGTCAAAGGAGCGATAGCAAGGACTATCGATGTCCCTTCGACTGGCAACACCAGATCGAACACTGTCGGCGGGCACGCGTAGCACAGGCTCTTGCCAAAGCCGGTCGGCAAAATAGCGAAAACATCCCTCCCATGCCAGACACAACCTGAAGTTGCTCTGGCTTCATGGCAGACTAACCAAGGCACCGGATGGCATCTGTCACAGCGTATAACACTCTCTGGTCCATGCTCTGGTCTGCTGCCATTTGCTGACACGCGAGTGATATATATTTCACACCTTTCCTGTAATCTAATTGGGCACGCAACCATTGTGGCATGCTGCACAATTCAATGTATTAGACTTAACCTGATCCATCCGTGAGGAGGGGTCACGCGACGCCTGACTACATATATACAGCATCCATCCATCCATCATATACATGGAGAACGAAGACACAGAGGAAAGTAGAATAGTAACTTACTGATGCAGTTCTCGTTCTCATACTCTTCCACCATTTTCTTCAAATCTAGCCTGCCCACAGTCAAGAGGCTGTTCTTGAGCAGATCCACACAGTCAATGGACAGTTTGTCTAGGAACAAGCAATGCATTCAGATACGACAAACAGTACACTGAATCCTCTATTCCCCGCAGCAATACAGAAGCAATCTGGGTACAGGGCTTAACTGATTCGATGCACCCATCATGCTTCTCGTGGTTAAAAAATGTCACGGATTTGCCATTTGCATATACAGGTGAGATATTGGACTGGAATTTTTGGGCAGGACACATTGTGTGAAAATATTTCTGCCACCATCGTCCAATACATGGACCATTTGACAGCATTGTAGATACTTCAGTGGAGCATTGGGTGGCAGTGTTGAGTCAAGGCAGTACCATGCAGGGCTGAGGGAGAGTAGACACGACCCGTCTCTGCAATGAATCATCCATAACTGCCCCTCTTCAGGAGGCAATAAACCAATCCTGACTCTTAGATGATAATACAAACTTTACAATTTGGATACTGGCAAAAGGTACATAAACACAATGTATCATACTCCACCCATGTGTTGCCAATATAATCAGTAAATGGGTATAGAGTAAGCACTGCAAATTACATGGATAATTCACTACTAGTGGACTAGATTACATGGACAAGTCACTCCTGCCTTCAGTTCTAAGAAAGGCAGCTAATAGTTAACCTATCCATCCATCACCAGACAGAAGCGCCAACCTGCTCATGTACAGAATGTAGTTACAGCTAAACTGTTGCTAGTCAATACATGGCACACGCCAGCATGTCTAGCTGCAGGCCACAGAGGATGGTGGCTGCAAGCCCAGACACTTACCTCTTTGCTCCAACAGTTGAAATACTTTAAAGCCTGTGGTAGCCTGTTCAAGGTCTTGCAAAGCAATGCCTTCTGCCTCAAAAAGGTACTTCAACACCTCCAGATCATTTTCTCCCAACTTGGTAGAAACCTTGACCATCATTTGTCTACATCAACAGAATAAAAGCAGTATACGACGACGGTGCAGATGTATTCGTACATTTGGTAATCATCAGACCACATGATAATCTCTGCACCTCTTCATCTTGCACAAGTGTACAGTGGACAAGTGCAAGCTCCCCATAGCACAAAGACAAGTAAACAAGACAAAAGCGAGTTAATTGCTGTGTGCAGTTGTTGATGTGGAATGATCACGAGCGTAATCACTGCACATGTCCAGTAGAGGAGACTACAGTTCAAAGACCAGTAAAGAATGTGTCTAGTCAGACCCAATCAGGGCTGTTCCTTTCTGTCTCTAAATAAAGGAGGCATCAATGGGACGCAAATGGCTTGAGTTGCCAGCAATCTGCCACTACGCCTTGACAGAAAAGTTCAATTCCCAGCCATGCCACCTTCCTTCTGATCCCATTGTCATTCAAAAGCTCTATGGACAGCAACGACCCTGACGGCATTTGATTGAAAACAGTACATTCCTAGCATTTTTGGACTGTAATCCAATCGATTGGACTCCTGCTGTGATCACGATCCTTCCACTAGTACATACTGAGACACCACACAACTGCACACCTACGTACATGCACGTACTGTTACAATCACCCAACACAGAACCTGAGGATCACCTAAACTCTCGCTTTCTGTGCTGTATATCCTCTGCTGTGGCCATGTCTACACACCACTTTGCATGCACCAGAGGAGACAATCTGCTGGTTGAAGTAAGCCCTCCTGCAGTAACATACAGAAAGTGTAGGGAGGAGTAGCACACACTCACTATATATGCCCTTCACATACAACATAACAATAGCAATTTAGGCTTGCCACAAGATATATATACCACATTCGCCACTGATGTCACTGCTAGGGCTTCCTTGGGTAGTAAACTGTTAATAAGTACACGCGAGTCAATAGAAATGAAGTCGATTTAGAGGCTTGTTCGCTGTACATGAAGTAAAAACACAATTCAGCCAACTGCAAGATAACTCAACACCCCAACTTGTGTGTCTGCCCCTGTTTGAAAATAGACCGACCAAAAACCTGATAGACACAGTTTTGGAAACACTAAGTACTATTCAAAAACTAGACTACACAACTGCAGAGGTCATATCTCCAGCAGGTATTTTGTAGCACACTGTTCCACAACCTCCCAAAAGGCCTACCTCTACAGGTGCAGAGTGATTAACGGCACACTTCAACTTGAAATAGGCAACGGCTAGTTGGGAGGGCAAGCTAATAGACCATAACAGCTACTTGCTCCTGGTTCCTAACTGCAGGGTATGACACAGAAGACCACAATCAGGTTCCTTAACTTCTTTACTGTGTTTCCACATTTGAGGCGCCCATTTTAAGGTTGCATTGCTACAGTGCTCACTCCCAGCAATCCTTTGCTCGATCATCTTCAAACAAACACTACCATCCATATCTATGCCATAGCTTGGTCGTGTTGGTCAATGAACTGACAGACGAGGCGTTGCAATTTAGATAATGACACCATACATAATGTCAGAGAAACATGAAGGCGATGATGATGAAGTTATTGCAAGAAATAGTTATGGAATTCGTCTACTGTTGGATTACTGGACCCTTAAGGTAGTAGGCACAGCTAAAAGCTTTCTTTAGGGTACATTACTTTTGCCTATGCAACTCTCAAACCATAAATCCACCAATGATGATTGTTACAAATGTGATAAACAGGTAAATTTCCCATAATTTGGTGCCACTTGTTAATTGATCGGTGATTCCCTTATTGAGATAATCTAAGTGAAAGTGAAAAATTATCACCTTGATTGAAGTCAAGCAACTCCAGGGAAATTCGATCTTCTTCTACCCCCAAAGGCTGAGATGGACCAAACCTGGGATATACAATCTATAGACATGTGTGCACAAACCTATGGCAGCGATTTACTAGTTTCCATCTCGTTGTGGAGTTATTCTCGATCCCTTTTTAACTTACGAAATTTGCGATAACTCGATCACAGAAACGATTTTCCGTTATCGCTGCCATAGGAATCTGCCCACTGTAATGCTCTACACGATGAAGCAAACCGCGTTTGG
Organism: Ianthella basta; assembly: GCA_964019415.1. Taxonomy (NCBI): domain Eukaryota; kingdom Metazoa; phylum Porifera; class Demospongiae; order Verongiida; family Ianthellidae; genus Ianthella; species Ianthella basta. The sequence goes on along the minus strand of OZ025872.1, from coordinate 6,340,719 downwards.
ATCGGTTGTAACGCTTCAGACTAGATAGCTCTGCAACACCTTTAGCACGCACAGTGGTATGCCAGAGTAAGTGCCATTGCAACTTTTCGTACTCGCTACCTAACCCAACGCTAGGAAAAACCTTTATAACGCAGAATCCAGTAACTTTCAAGCTTTGCAAGTGGAACGATCGCCCACAAGAGGCCGAAGCCTGCTATACTTCCCTCGCCGTTGATTTGGAAGGCCAAATAGTTGTGGTTTCACACCTCATTCCACACCTGTCACCTTCCGTACCGTACGTATAAACATCCCTGCTGCCAACAGTCAGCAATTACAATTCAGACCATTAACACTTAGAGTTTGCCACAAATCGCCGAATTTTCATTCTTTCATAACTTGTGACAGCGTGAAAGTACAGACTTGGAACTTTCAGTTAAGACTTCTGATGATGAAGATAACTCAGCCATTAAAAATGAAGGCCAACTGATTTGGTCACTTTAGCCGTACCTACTACCTTAATTGCATCAGCTATTTTCAGGCTATAACGGCTACATACGTATGCACACAGTGTGGCAAAGCAAAATGGAGTTAACACTGAATCAGATGTTTGCATTACGTGTTTGTGTGCATTACCGCTGTGACTGACTATGGTGATTGTAATGTGCCCATACTTCCTCCTCAAGTATAGCTACTGACATCAGTGATAGCTAAACATGTATGAACACCAAAATGACTGATTGTGATGACAGCTGCAAAAGGAGTCACTCTAATCATTCACACAAGCCAAATTGCCCTACACTGCTCACAGATTGGTTATGTAAACTTCACATATGCTAATACTCTCCTGTACCCCAGGCCTGTTTTACTACCTACCCAGTCTGAAGGGGTATGGCGACTAGGCACCCAAAACTGTCAATGTTTAAGAGACATGTGGCGCTCACAACAGGCCCCACTGACCCTTTTCTGCAACATGATTCTTGCCCACGTTTGGACCCCACTGGGTATGTCTCTAACAACTTGGCCTCTGACCCTCTCTTTGATGACCTAGCCTCGGTCCATCTCTATCGAACTTAATTAGTCCTTGGCCACCTCTCTTACAGCTTAAACTCAGGCTAACGTGATAACAACACTTGACAACAAGGATTTCAATGAAAATGAACACTCTTATATAATTCTCTTTAGCAATGTGGGTGGAGGGGGAGGGGAGGGGGAAGGGGAGTGAGTGGAGGGGGAGGGGAGGGGAGGGGGAGTGGGGGGAGGGGGAGTGGGAGGGGGAGGGGAAGGGGGAGGGGAAGGGGAGGGGGAGGGGGGAGAGAGGAGCGGGAGGGGGAGGAGGGAGGAGAGGGGAGCAGGAGGGGGAGGGGGAGGGGAGACTTAAAAGGCTAAAGGTTCTTATGCCTATGCTCAAAGCAGAAGCACACTTTAATAACTACACAAGTATTAAATATTTCTTATAGTTTTGGATCTTCGGGAGTTAGACATGCGGGACAAGTTCTTGGTGATTTCCCAGACCATTTTGCTACTCAGCTGGTGTGTAAGGATACAGTCTGATTACATGAGACGGTAAGTAAATGATGTCGCAAACACACAAGACACAGGTGATGACCTTGTATACCAGATAAACACACAAACACACTTCTGGTCTCAGATAGGACAACACTGTAGAAATAACTACATTAACATAGCACAAAGAGGGCAGTTGAGGTTGAAATTACCTACTAGACGTCTATATCCACAGAAGTGAAGGAATCAGGTAACACAGCCAATCACTGAACGTTGTACACGGCACACATACATTGCCCCGACATATGTTGGACTAACTTGAAGTAAATCCAAAGTGTTAATTATTCTGCCGTACCCTCTCACGGCACAGATCACCGAGTTCACTAAGCCGGCGAAGGCAGTCCCTGAAAACGGGCCGGGGCAGTCGGTACCTTGGGGATATGGCAAGTCAGCGATTCCAACGGGGACACCCCTTTTCGTATTTCCCTTGACGTCATCACAGTCACGCGCCGAAACGATTGTCCTCGTGAGTGGTAGTCTGGCTCGCTAGACCGTCCCGTTAGCGCCGGTAGGCGTGGAGGGGAAGGGACGGTCTAGCGGCAATAGCGATTAGTTCACACCTTCTCGACCAATCAGATGCCTTAGCACCGAATCGGTGCAATTGTATTCATGAAGTGTTGAAAGGCTACCGGCAAAAAGGAGCGGAAGGTGTGACAACCGAAGGCATCGTTTCCAGGATCAGTTGAATTCGTGCAAGCAGCAAGTAAGACAAGGGACCACCGTGAAACCAGACGAGAGCCACCGTTTCCAGGATCCGGTGATTTCGCGCAAGGACCCAAGCCAATGGACGTTAATCGCTATCGCTTCGAGGACACTCACTTTCTGTGCTCACTGACGAGAGGGTGCTCACACCTGGCATTGGAGATGGGAAGAGTGCTCGGGCAAACTTTGTGTCTACTTTTTACTGCTCTCCTTAGAGCGCTTAGCGGCGGGAGATCGAGCAGCCGACGATGGAGAGTGTTGCACTGAACTAGAAAGCATACTTACGCGCTTTGATAGTGAAAAGAAAGTCTTCGCAGTTGCAAGTTTGTCGCGCAGTGCACGTTTCCTCGCTTCCACATCCTCTTCCATCTTCTTCAGCGCGAGTACCCATCTATAGCAGCTACCACACACGTAAGAAGGACCTCCTTCCGCGCTGATGTCCAGCTCGTGGGCAAGTGCAAGTCCAACGGTACTGAGCTGGCCGGTGCTCAACACTAACGAATACTTTCTGTCCAACGGTCCACAACAAACACGACAGAAACGCTTGTTTTTCTCCATGCGGATTCGCGTGCACACACACTGCTCTAGCAAAACGTTCTGCTGCTTTGTAGCTAACCACAGGAATGTCTGGCGCGAGGTGTGAATCTGATAATTCAAAGGTGTTAACTAATCGCTATTGCCGCTAGACCGTCCCTCCCCTCGTCGCCCCAAGGCGCTTATTGGGACGGTCTAGCGAGCCAGACTACGTGAGTGGGCGCTTATCAGCAACTGTTATCAGTTACCGTAATAAGGAAAGTCCGTGACTGTGATGACGTCAAGGGAAGTCCGGTTGCCGAAATAGTTACTGCTATTATACAGATACCTGTAATGATACATGGTATCAAGAGTAGATAAGCTTGATGGTGTCTAATTCTGTATGATATTTTCTTACAAACAGCAGTACAGTTCATATTCGGGTTTGTCTGCCTTGAGCTCTCTGCTTGTGTGTCAACAACTCAAGACATGCCCTGCTTGCATCAAGGTTTGCACACACCCAATAATGTTGTTACTATATTGACCTTGCTTTTTATAAGGCAAGGTCTCGTGCATAACCATGTAACTGACTGCACACGTGGAGTAACTAATAAATGTAATGCAACAATTGCTACTGTCCTGTTGAAAGTGAACAGAAATGTTTTGCTGGCATGCACAGTTGTCCCGCCATGACCAGCAGATCTAGAGAGCTTCTTCCTCTAGGCTTTAGTTGGGTTCAAATTCCGTTCCTGTCCTTAGCTTCTGTGTGTACTTGCTTGCTGCTTTTGTGTCCATTCCAACTGCATTTGAGGAATGTGTGTATAGGTACAGCTATTACAGGTACTGGCATATGGAAAAGAGAACTCATACATACATGTATATATTGGATGAGAGCAGAATAAATCTGTTGTTGCATAATGTGCTGGTGAACCAAATAAACTTAGATTAATGTAAACGCTTACGTAGGGAATGTTTTGGTCTTCATAAATTATTGATGCAAATTTTACATCAATATAATATTCCCTATTTCTTGAAATTTTCATACTGACTCTGCATGCAGCATTAAATTAAATAGTTATGCTGTTAATTCAAACTAATTGTAAATTTGTATCTCAATAAGCTTTTTAAAGGATGTCATATAAATGCTGAAGGCAAAAGCAATACTGCTTGCAATTGTTACTGGATAGTAAAATAATTTGAAATGCATGCGAACCAACAAATAACTCACTGTGTCTGTGCTCTGTCCTTAATCTCTCCACCTCTTCCTTCAAGTTGTCCCTTTCAGAAATTACAACCTCGAGCTCCTTCCGTAGTTCTGTCAGCTTTTGCTCCTGCATGACTTTTGCCTCAGCCTGTTCTGCACCACTACATACACATGGAGAGGGAGCACATGGAAGCTACCATTGTCCTTCAGCTAAAAAGGATTCACAAGCTTATTACTTCTCTACTTCCCGTTCCAGTCTCTCCTTCACTGCTGTAGTCTCAGAGAGCTTCTTCTCCAGTGATGCTGTCCTGGAAGCATTTCTCTCCAATTGGCTTTTGAGTTGACCCAGCTCCTCTTGATGCTTGGCCTTCATCTCCTCCAGCTGTCGAGTGGCACCCTGCACCCTGCGAGGTTACAGCATCCATAGAGTGGAACCAAAGTGTAAAATTAATCTTCAGTAGATTCAGATATGCATGTACACACACACACACACATGTGCACCCTCACACACACACACACACACACACACACACGCGCGCGCGCGCGCACACACACACACACACACACACACACACACACACACACTTGTACTTGTCATCTCGTGGATCTCAGGTAGAAGTAAAGTAGTGAGACGTTTCGACCACAAGCCGTCCAGTTGCCAAGCACAGATCTGCGTACAATCTAAACATCAACTGCACTCAGTTAGAGACTGATAAAGACCATCGTGGTCAAAATGTCTCAGTAATTTACTACTACCTTGCTATGTACATGATTGCTCTAGAACAATCCTATTCCTGCCTGAACGCTGTAGCATGAGCAAGAAAGACTATAATATGTATTATAGACATAATGTATTATAGACATAATATGCATTCCATGTGACTGTACAATACTTTAAACTATATATGGCTTTTAGCTTGTTTGGGACATGCCATGCAATGTAGCTTTGTTATAATGTGCCTCCTTGGGGAAGCCTATGAAGAGTATGTACACTGTAATGGGGTCAGCTCATAATGCAGACTGCTCATGAGCCATTATACCATATGATGCTTGCAGTTAAAAGAGGGTTGCTCCCAGCCATGCAGGCTACACTATCATTGTGTACAGTGGAACCTGTAGGTGAATAGTTTGTGAGCAAATGACATAGCCGATAACTCAACAGCGGGTTGCAGGACGTTTTTGCCATGAAGACCTTCATAGCTAAAAAGTCTTGCATTCAGTTGTTGGTTAATTATAATCTGCTACATCACTGCTCACAAACTATTCATCTACATTGAACAATTCATACGCGGTGGAACCCGTTTAAGATGGTCACTGTGTAGCAGCCACCTCTCTGAAACAGCCAGCCTCGAGCTCCCTGGGGCCTATGGCACGAACATAGCACTAACACATTGCAGTCCATATATCAGCAACCACCTTTCTATTAAAGGCCTACTGGGCCACAGTTGGCTACCGTAAATGGACAGGTGTGAATTTCACTCAGCTATATATGTACAATAAGTATGTGTTTCTCATTCCAACTCACTTCTGCTGCTTCTCTCCTATCTCCTTCCAAAGCCTCTTCATCTCTTCCTCGACTGATTGTTGTTGTTTTCTACTCTCACACAGTTGCTGCTCAAGAGAAGCCACTTCTTCCTTCCTTTCCCTCATGTCACTCTCCACCTCAGCCTGTAGGCTAGTAACCCTCAACTCCAACCCGTCTCTCTGTATTTCAACCTCCTGCAACTTCTCTCTGGCTATCTTATCGTTTAAATGCAGCTCAGCACGGCTTGCAGATAGCTGCTTCTGAGTCTCTTTGGCATCATCCTTGTAGTTCTGTGCTTCTTTTTTGAGGAGCTGTTCATGCAGTTCAGTCTGCCTCAATTTCTCATCAGCGGAATTTAATTTGTCGCTAACTTCCTGGGCTCTATCCTCCAGGATCCTCTTCTCAGCTTCAGCATAGAACCTACCTTTCTCTGCCTCCAACAAGCGGGCATTTGTTTTCTTTAGCTCTCTCATCTGCCACATAGAGAGAATATTAATGCACTGGCAAATGAGGCTTGCACTGGATGGCAGCTGTGCAATCGACACCTACATATTTGGAGATGCGCAGGGAAGCCCGTCCGTGCTGTGCTAACACAGTGCTCGTTATCGCTTCACCCAAGTGAACAGTGAAAGTGTTCCCGGCCACACGGGGCAAATGACATCAGCCAATATGGCGGAATGGCCAACAGGCGTGTAGCCCTCGCTGAAGCAGTGGGCTACGTTAACAACAATCTGAACGCAGGGCACCGCAATGACTGTGGAGTGTTGAGCAGTTTCGTGGCCGATGGTGGCCAAGTAGAGCGTTTTGTTGTCGTGAGCGCCTGCGGAGAACACCGGGTTATTGCGCAATCTAGGTGTCTCGGGTTGACTGGGACGGATATACATATACATACATACGGTCATACATATAATTATACAAACCGGGACGACAACGCATCACGATTACTTGCCTCGCCTTTAGGCTCGGCAATTATATGTTAACGTGCAAACCTCGAATCTGCACAAAGCTGCAACCTCGGCCTATACATTAGGGAAAGGTGGACAATTGCAAGTACTTGTAAAGACATAATACACAGCAGCTTTGACAATAAGAAGGAAATAACAAAAAAGTGGCTTTTGGACCCATAACAAAAGATACAAACGGGAGAAGTATTGTGAATAGATATTTGAATGGAGCCGTGTTTTGGTAAGGAATGCTCGCATTTCCAAGTTTGTGCCTGTGCATAAACATTCCACTCCAACTTGTATGTCACTGCATGGTTCTGCGTCCTCTGTAGACTAGGGCATACATTAAAATGCAACCAGCCTCGCTTGAATGTATATAGCTAGCTACTTCAGTAAAGTACAGTGCATGAGCGTAACTCTATCAGGGCAAGTACATTTTGGGCAATAGAACTGTAATCTGCTTTCACTGACTGTCAGAAAGAATTCAAAGGAATAGCAAGCCATGCAGACGAAGCACTGGATGGCAATCGACACCTACATATTTGGAGCTGCGCAGGGAAGCCAGTCCGTGCTGTGCTAACACAGTGCGCATTATCGCTTCACCCGAGGGAACAGTAAAAGTGTTCCCGGCCACGCGGGGCAAATGACGTCAGACAATATGGCGGAATCACCAACAGGAGTGTAGCCCTCGGTGGAACAATGAGCGACGTTAAGAGCAATCTGAACGTAGCGTGCAGCGATAAAGTGGAGTTTTGAGCAGATTCGTTGCCGATGGTAGCCAAGTAGAGCGTCTAGCTGTCGTGAGCGCCTGCGGAGAACACCGGGCTATTACGCAATCTAGGTGCTCGGGTTAACTGGGACGGATATACATATACCGGTATACATACATACAAACGGACGACAACGCATCACGATTACTTGCCTCGCCTTACGGCTCGGCAATTATGATTGTGGAAACAAGTACATTTAAGTTACAGATACTATTTATTTGTATAATCATGTGTATCCATTTATGCAATCCTTACTGCAGATCTATGATCCTCCTTCGCTTCTTTCATGGATTCTTGTGCAGCATCCATGGCCTTCTTTAACATTTCATCAATCCCAGCTGGCACCCTGTCAGCAGTTTCGACCAGGTGGTTGGATGCTGGCTCATCCAATTTAGTGTCTGTGAGAAAACCGCTTCCGGCACTATCCTCAGGGAGTGGACGGACCATCTTTTCTTTCATAACTCTGCTGAAGTCTGTACACAAGTGCCAATAACAGTCTATGAATCTTCAATGAAATGTTATTTAACTCCAGGACAGTTGCTTTTGGGATTACCTGTAAGTAGAACGTCGGCAACAGTGTGGTATTGAGGAAACTTTGATAGTGCATTGGTAAACCTGTCAAACCAGGTTCCCTCTGGCCTTCTAGTCAGTTCTGTCAGCAGCGCCATCATCTTGTCCTTGTCCGTCCGTTCTCCGTCCAAAAACTGGCGAAAGTCCGGCTCAACCAGTCTGCTAGAGACGAGACAAGGGAATATTCGTACCGCGTCAACGCAGCCGACGAGGAAGTCATAGTTATTGATGATGACGTCGTATGCCACTCTCTTTTGTAGGCAGGACAGTCGTTTTTGGTACTCATCCATTGTCGCTTGACGTGCCTCGAGGGACAGGTAATCAGGCGGGCGGAAGTGAAGTGTGTATACGTTTTTGTTCTGTATATAGATGCCCCTTGGAAGCACTATAATATTAGCTATAAAGTACTCTGAATGAACTCAGTGAGCCTTCGATCACTTACGTAGTTACTGTAGAGGTTGTCAGGCATGTGTGTGTCGCAATCATAACGTTAGCTTAGAGCTCGAGAGTGGTGTAGAATTTCTGTGGAGTGGCTAGTTCTATATACCCAAGACCATTTGCCCTGCATATGGCTAGTTCATATATACAGTGCAAGTTACAATATACACCACTAATCTAAAGTAAATAATATAATATAATATAATATAATATAAAATAATATAATATAATATAATATAATTCCCGGGGGGTTAGGCACCCCTCACGAACATGTGATAGGTGTGCTTTTGAAGTATGGGAGATTTTAAGACTTTTAAATGAGGCAGAATTTTTAATTAGGCCTTCGTTCTACAAGCAGCCCGCTAAATCTTAATATAAATGTGCATAGCATAACACTTAATGTATGGTGCATTTATATTGATGCATAGTGGTATCTTGTATATTAATGCAACTGGGCTCGTTGAGACGTGAAACTTGGTGGACACATCCAAGTGGTCCACCTTCCTATGTTATTAGCGGGATTTTTTAATTAGTCTCAAAATGGCCGACATATGTGAGGTGTATGATGTATTCAACCAGCCCGGCCCGCTCAGTCATGACATTTGATGGACCTAGCCAGATAATCCAACTGTTCATGTCATTAGCAGGATTTCTTAATTAGTCGCAAAATGGCTGAGAAAAATGAGGTTCATTGCATATCTTACCGACCCAGCCCTGCTAAGTCATGATACTAAGTGGATGTAGTTAGATGACCAATTTCCTCATATCATTAGCAGTATTGCTTAATTAGTCACAAAATGGAGGCGATGTTTTGAACAATCACATTTTGACACCAATTTGTAGGCATTTGTCGCTATATATGCTGGAGCAGAGCAGCACCAACATATACACTTGCTCACAACTATCCAGCCACAATATCCAGCTACTACACCACCACATAGATAAATACAACCACCATCACCACCACCACAGTGGAAGTTGCAATGAGCACACCAGTATAATATTATGTGCTAGAGCTGCAAGAAAACAGACCACCACATCAGGCGCTGCTACCACATACCACCACCACCACCACACAGTGCAAGTTACAATATTACGGCCACGACATGCATTCCTAGATGAAAATGACCGCCACCACCACCACACTGTGCAAGTTTCAATGCATGCATTCAGTATATGCGCCATTGCTCTAGAAAAAACACCACCACCACCACCACACAGTGCAAGTTACAATATCGCAGCCACCACCACCTGTGTCAGTAGAGTATCTGTGCTAGTTGGTCATAGAAAAAGACTACCACCAGTGCAAGTTACAGTGGCTACCACCACATGTGCCAGTAGAGTATCTGTGCTAGTTGGTCATAGAAAAAGACCACCAGTGCAAGTTACAGTGGCCCCGGACCAGCACACGCACCATTCGCACCACCACATGTGCCTGAAAGTAAATGCGCTCAATGGCTGAAGAAAAAGACCACCAGCGCAAGTTACAGCCGGTCAGAACCTGCACCGCCGCCATTGGAGTGCACGCTGCAGCAAGCAATTGTAACTTGCCTAAGGGCATGCCATTGAATTTCTTCCCATGCACCCTCAATTCAATGGCATGCCCTTAGGCAAGCTTACATTTGCTTGCTGCAGCGTGCACTCCAATGGCGGCGGTGCAGGTTCTGACCGGCTGTAACTTGCGCTGGTGGTCTTTTTCTTCAGCCATTGAGCGCATTTACTTTCAGGCACATGTGATGGTGCGAATGGTGCGTGTGCTGGTCCGGGGCCACTGTAACTTGCACTGGTGGTCTTTTTCTATGATCAGCTAGCGCAGATACTCTACTGGCACATGTGGTGGTGGCTACTGTAACTTGCACTGGTGGTAGTCTTTTTCTATGACCAACTAGCACAGATACTCTACTGGCACATGTGGTGGTAGCCACTGTAACTTGCACTGGTGGTCTTTTTCTATGACCAACTAGCACAGATACTCTACTGGCACATGTGGTGGTAGCCACTGTAACTTGCACTGGTGGTAGTCTTTTTCTATGACCAACTAGCACAGATACTCTACTGACACAGGTGGTGGTGGCTGCGATATTGTAACTTGCACTGTGTGGTGGTGGTGGTGGTGTTTTTCTAGAGCAATGGCGCATATACTGAATGCATGCATTGAAACTTGCACAGTGTGGTGGTGGTGGCGGTAATTATAAGCATATATACAGGATCATCTTTCATACAGAACGAGATACAGTCTAAGTCATTTTATGTACTTGTTATAATATAGCTATAGCTTTGAGGAGCTAATAGAAATGCACAAATATGCAGCTCTATAGATCTCCTAGGTGATGTGATTTTGCTCCCCATTATATGTCAATCATGATCTGTTGTAAGCATGTATGGATTTAACGGTTGAACAGTATATAGCCAAAGTCAGACTCTATTGCAGTATACTATCAAAATTTCAAAGTGAAGTGGCATGCAAGAAGAGATTAGTGAAGTGTTAGCAGGCTCTGAATCACATGGTTGTTATCACCAAGAGTTGCCTCGAAGTGACAGCTGCTATTTGCATCTTGTGCGTGGGACAGTACTATTAGGTGCAACCCCCTATACACGCCACACTTTCAGAGTCCCCTTATATAGCCTGCCTCCAATTCCAAGTAGAGTTGACTGTTCACAGTGTACGTAATTACATACGTATGGACTCTCAGGAATGCAACCCCAACGCCAGATAACATTCCATATGGTGTATGTATACAGTAGACTATACAAATACACATTCATATATAGTGGTCTCAACCAGCTGCTTCCACTGCAAGGGATATGCTTTAATTGCTATGTTGGCCATGGATTACAAGCCTCCAACAAGGCATGTAATGGTCCTATATTGGGAGCTTGAGTGGTGGATGGATGTAACCTCAGATCATACTATACCCTGGTATGCTTACTACATCTTTGGCATGGTTTGGAGGTCTTTCAGAATTTTAATTTATAGCTATAATTATGTGTTTCATTTGTGCACTGCAATGCTATGAATTTCTCCCTACGTGAGCTTCCACCCCAAACACTCTAGACTCAATCCCCCACCACACAAATAATAGTAATGCCATTTGATTCATCTAGGACTGAAAATGGCATAAGTATGGTCTACTGCTTAGAATGCACTGGAATTGATGCACAGGGCTGGTCCCAAAATTTTCCCTTTACTGGGCTGACCATAACTGCAATACCCCTATATGTACGTATCAGGCATGATGGGCATTTTACATAAAATCATACTGTATAGTGATATGCCAACCAAGCTGTGTGTGGGGAAATGTATAATATTAGAGAACGAAGCTTGACGGTGTGCATGTGAAGCATAAGTGCTAACTAGATCTATATAGTTCACTCAATGTTCACTTGAACATTGAGTGGACTAGATCGTATGCAGCTAGCTAGAACACCTATATTGGCTGGCATTCATATATACTAGATCCAATTTTGTTCCCTAATTGAATTAAGGTGTGCTCTCTCCCCTCTTGATGATGTCTGTGTCATGGTCTTACATGCAGGGGGATCTGGTGCGCAAGAGAAGTCTGCATCATTGATAACTGCAAGGACTCTGAGAAATTAACCCAGAAAGCTCCCCTGACCCATAATAATCATGACAATGCTAGCAGCTCTTCCCCTAAATCAAAGGCAGTTATCATCTGTGAGAAATGAACGATTGTTTCAGAGTGATAAGCACATGCACATACAATTCAATGTACGTAATTGACATGCCCATGTTTGTGTATTGTTAAAATGAAGTGCTCATAGTTGCAACTCTGCAAAAGGATTAATATGAGCACTTTGTGTATAATAATATTGCATGTACTTCACGAAGTGCCTGACATGCACCTATGGGATTTGTGTGCATCATTCAGACAGACATCACCAAGGCAACAAGATTCATTTTCTGGATAGAATCCTGTTAATCTATAACTATTTGTCCTTAGTTTGAATGTGAAACGTTTCAGATCAGCAATGCATGGCAAGGGGTAAAGTTGAGTAACAGCAATCTCGTCGTTTGTCTATGTGGCATTCTTCAGCCACCGGTAGATGAATCTCCAATGTTTAAACCTAATGCCGGGGTGATGATTAACTTGTATTAATTGCCAGTGTCACAGCCCCTGGTCAGAAGTGAATGTCTCTCTATCATCCCAAGTCCAACCATCACCTCCTAGTCTAACTTTTGTTACATAACCATGGCCCTCCACTGTAAACACCATTCATCTACTGTACCCCAGTTGGATCACTTGGGCTGGCTTTCATACGGGATGACCACCATAGCCACGTACTTGCAGCTATGGTGTCCTAGCATGTCCATTAGCTGACCAACAGCCGCTCATCCCAGGGATTTCGGGTGCAAGCATAGCCAACTATTCTATTGACAGATTTGCCTTAGTGTGGCCCCAAGGCTACACTCTGGGTCCTGCCCAATGCCTTCATGAGCGTGGCAAGGAGAATGGAAGACTGGAAGAATGTGTATTGATTACTTATCACTGCTAGTACAATGGCCATTTATAGCTCACACCATGTACCTATTTGTCCATGCAGGCCATAGCTACATAATGTGGTAGAGGCTCATGCTACGTTGTCTAGCAGGTTTGTGAGGCGTTGATGAGCATTCACGTAGCTAAAAAGGATAGTTCAAGTAAAACGTTTCGACCACGAGGGTCTTCGTCAGTTACAAAACCAGTTTTGTAACTGATGAGACCCTCGTGGTCGTGCTCATCAACGTCTCATAAACCTCATAGCTACATAGTTGTTTAGCTTCACATTCTACCCATATCAATCTGTGCGGGGATGGCTCGGGTACAGACTGTAACCAGTAAGGTTGTGGTAAATTAAGATGGTGGTACGTACTCCAATGATAACATTCATAGATTTGTCATGTTGGTGCCATGCATAAACGTATCAAGACCCCATGCATGAGATTGGGGGCACCATGTAGGTTGGCCTCGTTTCTCATGTGTAGTGAAAGATCAGATTGGGACCCTCCTCACACTGGGGGCCTTGGTCAAACTGTCAGACGCTTTCACCTCAGGCCCCCTTTTGGCAGTGGCATGGTTACAGCTAGTGCACCACTTGGACGGCTATATATTATACAAGAATCATTTGCATTCATTGAAGCTTACTGTTTATAAGCTTGCACCAATTCAGAGGACATAACTAGCTAGCACTATAGTTTCAGTTTTGAAGTAGCACTTCCATATGCAAGGCAGGGAAAAGGTTTCGATACACCTTGCTTTTTCAAACCATTCGAAGGTTGTTTCCCGCTCTATTGAAACTGATTCTTGTGAACTCGGTGAATGCTCAGAAACTGTTGTATATTTGACAGATAATCACGGATGGAGCGGCGCACAAATATGTAACAGGTATGTAGTAGCACACTTTCGGTCTGTTGTTACAGCATATATAGCAGCTAGCTAGTGACTGAATCCATATGCATGCATGCAGCTCAGTTCGGATTTTGCTCAGTTTTATGCTTTGTCTATTACCGCAAACCCTTGAACTATGAGCGCCGATCAGGTAAGAGGGCGCGTGCATATTAGAGGAATAGATCGCTATGGCTGCCCCTTCTTGGGCTTGTGTAGTTTGACTGTTTCCCGGTGCGGCACCTATGCCATCGCTCGGAATACTAAGTCGTAGTAGCTAGTAGAAACTGTCTTGGACTAGCTAGTTGTGCGATACTGTTATATAAAGTGCTTAAGCTTCACAGTCAAATTCTTACCCACATGTACCTGCGACGGCGACCAGCTGGGAGACGAAGAGAGACTCATCTCCTCCGGCGCTCCACCAACAAAGGACAGCATTTCGGAAAAAGGCAGTGAGTACACTGTGGCATGATCACGCCTTTGCGGGCATATGCTTGGGCACTAGCTACATACCCCAAAGTACCTTATAGCTTAGGTCGGCGGGGGAAGGGGGGGGGGGGGGAGAGAATGGGCTAGAGGGCTGTAATCCCTCTCCCTCCACTCAAATAAGTTTGGATCCTGTGAACTGAACAGTGCATGCATGGTTACAGGCCTGACTGGCCTTGCCACCAAGCACCTCCCCCACCCCAAATCATGTCATAGTCCTCATCTATCGCAGTTTTAATGTTGGCCAAAATGTGCTTTAGGAGGACTATAAGAGCCTATACATCCCAGAGCAACTATACGCAACCCATAAGACACTGATTGCATGGTTGGTATTAAGTATAGTATTACATTATTCTAGGTATGTTGAGCAGTAACCAATATCCAAAATAACTTATCCCACATTGACTAATCATTGCCCAATTCATTAGTATCTAGGTTGCCATCTTTTCTCTTCTGTGTATTGTATGTATGCCTGACAAATCCCGTGATGGGTGAAATATTGTATTGAAGTGATAAGTGACCTGGTTGGTATGCTTTATTGTCCAAAAGAAGCAGTTACTATCAGAGCTTAGCATAAATGCCAAATAACTTTCATACAGCAACACTATTCGTAGTGCCAAATGAGGTGTATGTGCATGAGATTAAGATCTAGCATGAAGCTCGAGGGTATAAAGGGCCAGTGAGCGCTAAGTGGCCTACATCTCACAGGACACCGATTGGTCTGAATTTAAATGGTAATTACTAGAGATGTGAAGGTTTTCCTGAAAACTAGAGGAATGCAGGGATTGAGCAATGTCTCCGACCTGGCCTGTAGCTATGCAAGCAGAAATATGTTTAGAAAAAGGAGAATGGAGCAGTTTCTCAAATGTCGTACTTAGCATTAATTTGAAATAATGTCTCGTGACATTTTAGAGTGCATAATTATAATTCATCACCCGCAGATGTTGCCAAACGTAGGTATTGTTCACATGCCATGCTAAGGGACACCAAGTGTCTGCTGCTTCCTTCATGTTTGTGAACCTTTTCTACCAGTATGCATGGGTGGAGACACTGCACCACTTCTTGTTTCTGTGTTAATTTGCCTTTGGAGGAATTTGTATATTTCCAGTTTCATTATAATCGTTAATATATTTATCTTTTCCAGTCTGTGCGTTCGTTCGTTCGCTCGTTTGCTTGTGCGTGGCATTTAAAACGGGCATTTGATTGGACGACGCAATGACGTAACCGCAAACATGGCCGCTCTGGCAGTGCGCCTGTGCCCGGCAGCCAGCCGTCTCTTAGACACTCTTCGCGCATCAGGTTGGGTCTCCAAGGCACGACGCGCACTTGCGCAGAAGCTTAATGTTATTATCTGGTGCGAGGGAGCTGCTCTGGCTATTGGTACGTGGGTATTTTTGTTTCGCTGTTTGGGTACTTTAGCTCAGCGTTCTGGGCTGCTGAAAGCCCTCTCTCTATCAAGAAGTAAGCTATTGGGCAGAAGGCTTGCTTCTTGCTTGCTTCTGGCACTGGCGTATTGGCAAAGAAAAGACATGACCAAGCAATACTTTTGACATGGTGTAGGTGTAGCTATATGTATAGCTGTAGCTATGTGCATGCAAGTGCATGACAATGCAAACAAGATCAGCCCTATACCCAGGCGGTGTCACCCAGCTGCAATCACCCAAATGGTGATGGATGGCCTGCGTTGTCCACTGGATGACACGATGCAGAGCGAGCGCGGCTTGCTTGCACTTTTTATACAATAGTGTATGAACGAATGAACAAACCATGCTTGGGGGTGGTTGAGTAATTTATCAAGGCCAATTCATTTGCTATGCCATACAGCAATCTCTAACCCCTGTTAGATTCCTCTCCAATCTTTAAAACCAGCTGCAGTGCCATGGTGAAAGCAGCTTATTATCTGCCAGAGCACACCTGGCACTGTTTGTGGTGCTTTCGACTGGATATATACTATAAACATAGTTAGAAAGCAATCTGACACATCATTTCTTCCCTACTCAAACGCCCCATCTATAAAAGTGTTAATCACATGCAATGTAATGTCATCCTTACCATATGATTGTTGTCTGCCATGTCACTCCTCTTATCGCTTTTGCACATATCATGATATGGATTGACAATTTCTAGTCCTGTTTAACATTGTGCACTGCATTTGATTACATGGAACAGTAGATTTACACATGATTAGATCGATCGTCATTTGACATTACTATGGCACATGTGGGACTGTGCTGTTCCAGTTACTTTAATCACGTGATTCAGCGCAAACTGCTTTTGGCGATCAGGACAAGTCAACACAAAATGACAGTAATAAAGAGCTATGCACATACGCATAGGACATGTAGACTATATGTATATTTTGCTTGTGATGTACTAGAATAAAATGACAAAAGTAAATACATGCATGTACTCACATGACTTTGTACATTTAGGTTGCATGTGCCATGGTGCCATATACAAACTTTACAAATACACTGTAGGTTTCCTGCTAGGAACACAATTAATCTTTTGGTAATCACTTCAGCCTGGAGCAAGATAAATGACTGCCCATTGCTCCTATCTCGGCTTGCATGCTGCAAGATGAATAAAAACTTTGTTTTACACATACTCCCAGGCATCAATCAAACAGTAGACATTCAGCTGCCTATATGTACACCATGCATGCATGTAGACTTCAGGAAGGTGTAAGGTGTACATGTGTGCTTCTGTGTGTGTATGCATACACAAATCATGTACATTGCTGACTTCCTCATGCTACAGAATGAGTAGAAGAACTAGTACTAGAATGCAAAACTAGAATGCAGCAGTCACTACACGCATGCAAGCTCATGAATTAAGCTACTCTACTGCTGTATGCATACTTGACAATGTGTGCATATAGTAGAATGAGAATATACAGTATATACTGTGAGGTATACATATCACAGTTGTATGTTGTTAGTACTGTTCTAGCTATGGTGTATGTGAGGCATGCAAGCCATTTACAGGCATTTACAGAATGAAGGGCATTTTGTGTACAGTAAGCTGATAGTGAAAATTATCACTTACCTATCAACTATTTCACTGGCACTATCAGCTTAAGGTATGACAACAGATGGAGCCCACTTACTTTGGAATGGTTGTAAGGTAGCTATATTGCTTCTCATGCAGGTGTATATCTATGCAGCCATAGTTGTACTGCATGTGCAGGTCCTTGCATGCAGTATGACAATGAATGTATGTACGTGCTGCTTGGGCAATGCTTGCACAACACTGAGGCCAAAACACAGGTATAATAATGTCATAATTCAGCAAAACCAGAGTCAGGAGAGTCAATAGTTCCACAATATGGGTTGTCAATAGTTGGTTGCTGACCTATCATGCAAGCTTCTCAGGATCAATCAAACTGGCATTTCAATGCAGATAGTGTCAACTCTTGGCTTCTTGTAGGTGGATCGTGAGCCTCTTATGCATCTGACAGCTGATCACAGCAGGGAAAAGCTGAGCACACATCTCATCTAGGACACCATTCTCTGATAAGGGAATCCTCTTTTCTCAGCAAGTATGGCTGCCAGGATGTAGTACACAACTTGTGCTGCTGGTCCCATGCCTCTGCAGGCTTAGACTACAAGTGGGGTGAAGGATCTATGTTCGATCTGGATGACTCGCTCCTCATATGCTCTGAGTGGTTTCTCTTAATTTCTTGTGCTTCTCATAGGCAGACTTAAGGGATGATTGGTTGCTTGGCTCAAAAGGGTTGAACACCCGTACATCAAAAAACACATCCTGTGTCCAATCTGCCAGAAGCTTTCCACCTTCACGTCAAGTCTCGCGTCCTCATCTGTGTTGGCTGATTGATAGGCGAACTCTTCACCAGTGATGGGTTGAAGTCTAGTCTCAACTGTGACATCTCTGCACAGGGCTGCAGTGGTATCATGTATCATGATGTCATTGTATCTGTAAATGGTGTAACCACCGCTTGGGCATAAAAGTGCATGCTCCACACTGTTGCTGCTTCTACATACACAGTTTGATGGTAGGTACTTCAGCGGCCATTCATACCTAAGGTGTATGGCATCTTGGAATGCTCCTTTTGTCAGGTCAAAGCCAGATTCCTTGAGTGGTGAGGCATGAAGACGCTCTTTTCAGATTACTGAAAGTCATGGCTTTCACCAGACTCTTAGGATGGAAGCTCATCTTAGAGTGCTGTCTCTCTTGTTCTTAGGGCCTGCTGCAATTCTGCATGAGCTTGTCTCTGCCTGCTGTTAACTGGGCATTCTTTGTGCTTTCATCATAACAGTGCTGGTCACTTTCAATGAGCTGGATGAGTGTATGCTGGATGTGGTGATGCTGACTGAGTTTCTGTAGGAGTGACTAGCTGTAATTGTACTATCAGTATTTTAAGTCCACCACTCCTAGGGGGAAGGGCAAACAGTCTGCATTCTAGGTCACTCAGATGGCTTCTACCAGTGATGTTAGAAATGAGCTTCTGTCTGATAGCCTGCTCCAGTGGTTGGAGTAGGAGGTCAACCTCATCAACTGTCCTTAGAAGGTACGACCATTTGGATGTGACTCCTTTGGTCAGTAGTGCATGTTAGTGCAGCCTGGGGTTGTGATTTTGCTATCTCCGACAAAACCTCATTTTCATCCATCCACTCTGTTATCTTTGATCTACAGTAATCTTTAATGTATTCCCTAGTACCAATTGGGGCTCCGAGATAGTTTCTTCCCTCATCTGTGATATTCATTTCATGATCTCGAAACATTTCCTGCTTCTTCCAAACAGTCGCTTTTGACCAGTAGATATAGCTTTTATTGGGTTCGGTTAGAAACCAAATTTTGGTCCCTACTCAAGCAGGGAATCCCACCACACCTTGACATCTGTCAGTGAGCCTCCACTCCCAGCATCATCACCAAACCAGACGCTCCAATTTTAAACAATATGCTGGGAGGGAACCCACCCGAAGGGCGGGCATTGAGCTAGTACATTGGGCATTGAAAAGGAGAATACTTCCCTCCATCATGCTGCAATCAATGCACGCAAGCCAACAACGTACGTACAGCGCTCCGCAGCCGAGCTAGATAAACCATGTACGCGACCCGCACAGTGCACAAACGAGAAAAAGCAAGCTCGTGCACTAATTCGTACGCAAGGGCACTCAAAATCACTGCAGCAGTGGGAACGCACTGTTTCAAGGAGAACAGAAAGTAGAGCAGCTAGCGCAAAGAACACTCGAAGGCCGAGAACGTCGAAGAAGCCTCAATCATTTCACTGGCCCCTTAGAGTGTTGCTACAGTGGCTTAACGTAAGGCAAAAACTTCCTAGCACTCGCGAATTCAACAAAACTTGGCAGCCGCTCTTCAGAGCTGCCGTCCTGGAAGACGCCCGCCTTTCGAATAAGAGCCTAGACGCGCTTAGGCGGAGTATAAATCACTTATACCACAGCACTGAGGTGTATATGGATTTTAGACGCACTCGCCCTCGGGCGCGAAGCGCCGTGATATAACTAATACATGTATCTTGCACTATATCGCCGAAGCTCAAATAGACAGCGTTCAATGGCCTCGCTTCGCTCGAGATCGCGTACGCTTGCCGCTCAGCAATCACATATTTGCGCCCCATATGATGAGCCGCGTACATACCTGTTCGTCCGGGATATATAGCGGTGGGTCTATAAAGCGGTTGGTGTGCTGCCCGATCGACTCGGTTCACTCAGGCCTTGCCTGGATTGGCAACGCTTGTAAACTCACAGTTTCACAGTATGAGCGCTGATCAGGTGAGTGGTGCGATGATACTGGTGGTAACCGTAAGTGAGTGCGGACTGGTCGGGTATAATTTTCGGACCAAAAACGGACCGACCGGACCGGACCAATACATTAGATATAGGGGCTGTGCGGTCGATCAGAAAGCTGCTACTCACACTCTCGCCCTTTGTATCGACTTGTCTGCTCTAGCTTGGCTTTCTCTGTGCTTGGTACGACTCTCCAGACGGGACCAGTACGTTAGAGCACGGTTCGGCTAACTGACATTTAATTTTTATATATAAAACATCCTGCCGCAAGCCGAACAGCGCTCGAATTTACTGGAGAGTCTTATCAAGCGCAAAGAAAACCAATGGAGAGTACGACAAATCGATACAAAGGGCGAAAATGTGAGTATCGGCTTTTTGATCGACTGCACAGGCCCCTATCTAATGTATTGGTCCGGTCCTGTCGGTCCGTTCTGGTCCGAAAATTATACACGGACGTGCGGACTGAGCGTTCCTAGACTTGACCGTTTCCTGGTGTTGCGCGTACCAGCACGCCATCTCTCAGAAATAGGTTAGTAGCGGTGGCAGCAGCGGCGCGCAGCGAAACAATCCAGCTGGTTGTGCTAGGCTATAGAGTACTTCTTGGTAATTTAATACTTATTGTTACCCCATTTCTCCTTCCCGTACACTGGGGCCGGCGACCAGCTGGGAGACGAAGAGAGCCGCATTTTCTCCGGCACTCTACCAGCAACGGATGATCAATCCGAAAAAAGCAGTGAGTATTTGTCCACATGTTCCTTCTCTGTCCTCTGCAGTCTATATGTTTAAGCAATACTGAAATAGGTTAGAATAGCTACAGGGCGGTGGTCAGATCTGGAAAATGTATGTGCTTGCATGTGGTTGGAATGTAAAGACCGGCGTCTCGGATTATTCTATCCCTCCGGTTAAAATAAACTAGGATGTTTTATCCCCGGATGCTGTATTTCTTTGCTCATCTTGGTGCATTCTATACCCTAGGGGTTTGTTGTGACCTCCATTTGACCCTTGTGGGACAAGTAGTTGCTAACATTGGGACAGTTCCCTCCTCTTCCCATTCTACTTTGTAGCGATTTTGCACCTGCACAACGATGTGACTATTGTCCACCAGTTTGAGAAATTGCACGCCTTCATGCTACTTGGCGCTGTTTATAGATGCGGAATCACATTTCGGCCGACATCATATTTCGGCCACGCGTTCTCCACCGCCAAACGCATCCAGGGCTTTAAACTTGCTACATATGGAGTGCACACCAGTGTAACCCGGGGCTGAAAAGAAAAAGACTACAGCTGTCTTCAATGTCACGCTAGACGGTAGAGGACGAAGTGGTCGAAGTAAATATACTTTGGCCGGAAGGCATCATCCGTATCTCCGCAAAACGCCTTCATTTCGGAGTTAGATTTCGCTGGCATGTGGCCACATCATTGCCCCACTCACAGCAACATCTAGGAGTGAGAAGGTTCTTCGGTGGCGCGGTAATCCTTCGCGATATGGGGCTGGGTGGAGGGGTCACGTTTCGGCCGGAAAAGCATAATATTTGGTCTAGCGTCTATATCTCCTTCGAATCGCCCTCGTTCTGGATTGGGATTGCATTGGTACAAAGCCAAGTCATTGCTGTACTGACAAGAGCTCGTAGAGGCTGGAGCGTATGGCGTTCGCGTGGTAGTGCGGCGGAGGGATCATATTCTTCGGCCACTCTACAAGAAATCATGATAACTACTTCAGACAGCCTCTAAATTTCCACCACAAGGAATTTGTTGCTCAGTTGGATTTTACTGATAGCAAGCTCCATCATTCCTGGCCTATTCTCGCCAATATCTATAGAGGTTAAAGCGTTCGACGACTTCTTTTCTCCTCTTCTACTTTCCTTCACCTTCTCTTCATGCCTTAATTCCTTCTTCTTTCCTCCTCCTGCTCTTCTGCCTTCCTTCTTCTTTCTTCCTCCTCTTCTGCTTCTTCCATCTCTGCTCCCTTTCTTTTTCTGCCTTCTGTCTCTTCGCCTCCTTCTCTTTTGCCACCCCTCTTCCTCTTCTCCTCTTTCTCTATTGCTGCTGAAGAAGTGGAAAACCGAAGTTTCCCTTCGAACTGCATAGGTGAACGAAATACGATCTGCATACACCCCAAATGAAGTACAAGGTTTGGAGATTTGGACGCTTAACAGTCTCTACTAGTAGTAGGTGGTATCATCCTGTAGTAGGAAGCATTTTACTAGCTTCTATTGTCAGTTCTTTGTCGTTTAATTGCCTCTTGGTTACCCGGGGGGATACTTCATATGGGGAATACTTTAAACTGTGACGCCGGGGGAGAGGGTACAGAGTACTGGACATTGGCAGCTAAGGTACTGACAAAGTTTAGTTACTTGTAGGCTGACAGCAACTGGAAGATGTGGGAGGGATACCGTTTAATTTGGAGATTGGAACAAAACAGCGAAAGGGAAGAGCCAGTCTCGGGAATAGTTGCTCATAGCATTGTATTACTCTTGGTATTTCCACTCTGCTAGTACATGGATCATTAGCCATTAATACCATGCATGCATGTGTAATGTCCAGGTCTTCTGGCCATCATATATAATTCAGGGCATGCACACTATAACCATGAGTCTCCATCAGCAATCAAATATTCATCGTCTCTAACAGTGCACACACAAGAGTGAAGCCACATGGACAGTTGGACCCACCGGAATGCAATCAAGAGTGTATAAATAATTGGCATGATCACAGCAAACATGGACTATACCTGTATTGCAGCAGCCAGCTTATGTTTCTTCATATACACAACACCTTCACATAAAATTTGACTTCAGTACTGCCCCAGGCGGTGGTCATACAGTCCTGTTCTTTGCCCCCTTCAGTGCTTGTGCATACCATGCATGTGCAAAGAGGCACCTTATCTAAGGTGCTTGCATGGCTGCAGCCACTGCCAGGATCTCCTATAAGATGCTTAGCTACACCCTACCACCTACCTTACACACTGTTGCATGGTACACTGGGAATGCCAGGCCAGCATTATATTGCTGCCGTTGGCAGGAATTCCTGCTAGTATGGTTAGTGAACTCAATTGATCTCCCACGTAACAGCAATTATTACCTTTGTGGCAAATTGTGCGTGAAGTGTACCCCATGCAATGATTATTTCCATTTCATGGACATGCTCGTGTCATAAGCCTGTATGGATCCCATGGGATTGGGTCTCTAGCTATAGCTATAGGTACATTCCATTTCATACTATGTCTTTCTTTGACTGCAGTCTATACTTGGCAGGCTGGTGATGTGCTGGTGTGAAGCCATTGATCTTAAATCTGAGCCTGTGCGCCTGTGCTGTATGCGTTTTTTGACGTACTAGGTGATACTCTTTGGGAGAAAGCTGTAGCATTGTACATATGGCTTCAATGCATTATGGCACAGTGCCCCCCTCACCCCACCCCACACACATTCCCCTCCAAAACAATGAGGACTTGTCTAGCTCTACACAAGAATGCTGCTATCATGCAGCAGCCTTAGAAGTGTAGTAGTGCATATTATGTCTAGAACTGTACTTGATGTGATGCTGTAGCCATCCAGGAATGTGTCATAGTTTCATTAATGCTACATCAAACATGACACAGTTACGATATATATGAGGTGTTCTTTTCATGTGGCCACACCACTGAATAGCTCTTAGGCTGAACAGACTTTGGTCCATTCATTCATAGCTGGCTGTGTCTCTACCATACATCTAATGTATACTGTATACTGTATATGTACATATATACTTAGTATATGCATGTACCTTACCCAAGACTCAAAGCTATATATCCGAAGCTAAACGTACAGTTCAAACAAGTGAAAAGCGAATCAAATTGTGACCAGCATAAAATGGTTCTAAACAGAGCACACCTATATGGTGAGTGAGGAAATATGATTTGCATACTTGTATCTCATGACCCACATTCAAAGTCATTGGCATTGAATTGCAGTGAAGCTTTATGTAGAACAAATTCTCAAATTAGTTTCAGTTATGAAGCAGCACTGCTAACAAACATCAGCTATGTTGCTGTTTAGACTCTGTTTTAATGTTACTGTATGGTCATTTATATAGCGGCCTTTTTGCTTTCTGCTGCTACTTGTGCTAGCTGTTATAGTGAGTTCAACACTGCATGGCTGTGTAGCATCAGGTCTGTATTGGCATAATATACTTGAGGCCTTGGTGTACATATAGAACTGCTGGAGGTCATTCTCTATTGTTTTTGTTCTATGTTGTGCTAGCACTGCATGCTTAGCTTATATCAGGGTTTGGTTGGAAATGCTGCTTGGAAGGCATTGAAACTGGCAGTGGGACGGAGGAAGTATCGGATATGGAAGGAGAAGCAGTTAGAATGGGCAAGATGAATCCCTTTTCCAAGCTTTCCATAATCATGGTTCCACAGGTTTCATGTCTTCCTTGTGAAATAGTGTAGAAGATGTAGATGACTTGCACACACAACGCCCACGCAGTTAAACCCACACCCCTGCACACCCACACCCAAACACAGAGAGACACTCCTTGAATGCAGACACTGATATGTAATAATATTGTATAGATAGCTAAGCATTGAATTACATGTAAGTGGTCAGAGTGAATGGGACTAAGCAGCCACTGCTGTTCAACCTAACAGCATTAGATATGACCAGATAGCTAAGACTTCCATGTGTGCACGTGAGTGGGAACACTTGTTTGCTTCAATACACATAGATATGATGTGGTTGGTATGTAAACAATGCTGTCTGCATGGTATTCTGTACTTTTCAATAGCAATATGGGTTTTCTGTGTGTATAACAGTAGATCAGGAATTCTACGTGATTGTATTTATCACACACTTGATACAACTCGGTGTGATGCATAAGTGATATCCACCTGAGGCTGATAGTCTAGGGATAAACTACTGTGTAGAAGGCTGGTAGGCATAAAATCCAGTGATTAGCTCTTTTATCATAACTAATATACATCACATCAAGTTCCAGTGTGCGATATAACATTTATCACACACTAGATATAACCCGGTTGTTATGATAACATGTCATATTCTCAGCCCAGTCTTGTCCATTTTGTATGCTCAGTGGTTGAATTGAGCTGTACACACTACACAGTGTAGTGGTTATTTGTTGTTTGTTTTAGACCTGTTCGACTGTGCTGGTACAGGTCCTGCAGTACAGCCTTCACCTCCACCTCCTTCAACTATTGATCCCAGACCAGAAGGGGCTGTTGATGCTGTAGATGATCCCACTGGTGAGCACTGTTATGAAGCATTTGTAGATCAATGCACCATGTCTCAATAAGCTCGAGCTTTACTCTTCTTTTAACTTTTAAAATAAACTAATATGTCACAAGTAGGGAATCCTGTTGTTTAACTTTGCAGGTCCAAGTCCTGAGGGACAGCCTTCACCTCCATCTCCTCCAACTATAGTGTTGAGACCAGAAGGAGCTGTTGATGCTGTTGATGATCCCATTGGTGAGCCCTGTAGTGGGACATTTTGTACACCCATGTGTCATACCTCAACAGGCATTTTGGAAATATATAATGTAAATTTCTTTCGGACCTCTGTCTGTGTTTCATATTACATATTCCTTGTGTCTGTGTGTGTGTGTGTGTGTGTGTGTGTGTGTGTGTGTGTGTACATGTGTGTGTGTGTGTTTGTTTGGCAGCAACTATGTGAGTATGCCAGAATGAAATTAAGAAATTAAGCTACTATACTGCTGTATGTATATTTGTGTGCATATAGTAGAATGAGAATATACTGTGAGGTATATATGCACATTTGTATGTTGTTAGTACAGCTCTAGCTATGGTGTACATGAGGCATGCAAGCCATTTACAGGCATGAGAAGAGAATGGATGGCATTTTGTGTACTGCAACTGATAGTGAAGAGGCATGACAGTGGATGGAGCCACTTACTTTGGAATGGTTGTGCATGAGGTAGCTATATTGCTTCTCAGATATAATATTATATGCAGCCGTAGTTGTATAATTTATTGAATTTATTCCAACTATTGAAGTAAGCCCAGAAGGAGCTTCTGCTGCTGTAGACGATCCTACCGGTAAGTCCACCAATGGAACGTCTGACTATAATTCAACAAATTCAATCAAAATGTATAATTATATATCTTAATTACAGATATCAAACCTATAGTCTATTGTCAGTACATTCTTAATGAGTTCAACCACCATTATTGTTCATCATCAGAGAGAACTGGTCTGTTTGAATTTGCAGGTACAGATCCTGAGGTACAGCCTTCAGCTTCTTCTCCTTCATCTGTTGAGCTCAAACCAGAAGGGGCTGTTGATGTTCTAGATGATCCCAGCAGTGAGTCCTGTTGTGAAACATTTGTAATACAGCGACACTGTACATACGAAGTAACACATGCTGAATTCGTCACAGACCTACATTCGCACGAGATACACACTTGTGCATACTCGTTCATTTGTCATTAGTGAGTTTGTACAGACTCACAAGTGATAAATCATAAGACAATCACCACAAAAACATGTGGACACTGCATGTGCACACAAAGTAATCGTTGAAGTAGAGAAAAACAGTAAAACAAAACATAATAATAGTAATAATTAATAGTTACTGGGGCTCAGTTCTGACAATGTACCTCTGAGGTCACTCAATTGGGGCACAGAAGTGGCACCGTCCCCACAATGAAGTGAGAACTGGCTTTCCATGCTTACTCCACCCTTTGACAAGATTCCAGAAACTTCTTAGTGCTTGCCTTGTCATTGAGGGACTCTTCCATGTGTGTGAACTGTGCATGCACATCTCATGTAAGGTGCCACGTAAGGTAATGGCTGAGGTTCACTAGGTCTATTTGTGCATGACTGTATATGTCTATGTAATTGTGGGCCAATGATTAACGGGGGATTGCTGTGAGGGAGCGTGCATGCAACGGTCACAGATACACAAAGCAACTGCACTGAGCACTAAGGCAATCACAAACTGACACATACACTTATCTATAAAGAAGGAGTTGAGCAGAACGGTTGTCCGCGAAATTCTCCCGCGAGCAACGACGCATCGACACCAAACTTTCCCAGATTATGGACGCCACACCCTGTCTCGATCTAAGGGGGGCGACGTGCGCGAAGAAGTCCCTGCCGAGGAGTGCGCGGCGAAAAACCTCCGAACGAGCCATCTTGGATTTACGGAGAAAATATACGGTTTTCCGCGCACGCTCCTATGCTGCCAATACAAAAGTAGAACCCCAACCGTTGTTCGCGAACTCCTCCCGCGAGCGTCGACGAATAGCGACCAAACATTCCCATCCGTCGGACTCTGTACCCCATCTCAATATAAGGTGGTAGACGTGCTGAAATAAGCTACTGCCAAGGAGCGCGCGGCGAAAACCCCAGGATGAACCGACCGTCGGCCATCTTGGATCTGCGAAAAGCGTACAGGACCCTCTACAGGATGCACTAGACCCCCTACAGGAAGCACTCGACCATTTTACAGCATACAATGGACCTTCCTACAGGGCTTGCCGAAGGCGGGGGCCTTGCAGCTAGTATAGGATACAATACAACATAACAAAGAAAGACAAGTGGTGTTCACTGCCTGCATGCACTACAGGAAATACATTCGTAGTCATAAGCTAATTAATAGCATAGAATCAACACATAAAAAGACAAGTGACAGTCACATGACATATGAAGCCACACTCAGTTTCGGTCTGACTTGCTAGACTACACTCAGCTCTGTTACATATATACGAGCGTGTTGGGTTGCTGGTCAGATCGTCATGGTGTCAGTTCTGGACGGTGACCGTAGTGGAGGTAGGTATGGAGGATGTTATGTGGGTGAGGTTTGAGCACAATGAGTCAAGACAGGTATTCTTGGTAGCTGTTTGTTACTTCCCACCAGTAGGAAGCAGCCGTGAGGTGGACATTGAAGAACGTTTCCAGATCCTTTCAGAACAGATTCAGACATTTCAGTTGGAAGGTCAGGTTATAGTTTGTGGTGACTTTAATGCCAGATGTGGTGGTTTGAAAGATACTGGTGACTTGGATGGAAGGATTGAGAAGAGGGTTGTTGTAGACCATGTGGTAAATGACCAAGGGGAGCTACTGGTGGAATGTTTGCTGAATTCGGGTTTGTGTATGGTGAATGGTCGCAAAGGTAATGATGAGTTCACCTGCATCTCTAGTAAGGGACCGTCAGTAGTGGACTATTGCCTTGTGCCAATGGAGGAACTGGACTGCATCATTGACTTTGCCGTGAAGACTATGTCAGAATGCGAAAGAATCCTTTGCAGTCATGAAGAGGGCTATCGTGCCCCTGACCACTCCATCCTAGTATGGAACCTGCTCATAGGCAGCTGTTTGGCTGGTTCGCAGGGGAGACCTGATAGAGAATGCTCGCAGCCATTTACTTCAACTAGGTTCACTGTACCGGAAGGGTACATGAGTCAGGATAGTGAGTTTATACAGAGTATCATTGCCGGTCTACTAGATGTCTCTGGGGAGCAAAGCAAGCTAGATGCAGTATATACAAAATTGATTGAGGGGATGAAGAGAAGACTCAAGGTTGTGAAATATACAGCTAAGAAGGGACAGCCATGGTTCACAAAAGAACTCCTTGGCTTGAGAAAGGTTATGCACCGGTATGAGTCAAGCTGGCTAAGGAGTGAAGGAGAGGATCGCAGAATGAAAAGGTCACAGTACCTTCAAGCAAGACAGTCCTACTCTAAAGCAGTAAAGAGGGCTAAGAGGCAGTTCCAATTTCAGAAGCGACTGAAGCTTGAATCCCAGCTAGGATGTCCTAAGACCTTTTGGCAGTCTATCAAGCGGCTGAACATTAGTTGAACAAAGAAGAAGTGTAATCTGTTGGAGGTGCAGGATGAAAATGGAAATGTGTACAGTAATGAGGAAGCAGTGAATTGTTGGCGGGACCACTTCTGTACGTTATTGGGTGGAACAGCTGGTGGAGGAGAGGAGAGGGGGTTGCCCACTGGAGAGACTGGCCCTAAAGAACAGAAGAAGAATTTCAGTGAAAAGCTGTGTCTACCACTCTCATCAGAAGAGATTCGCTGGGCACTTAATAAAGTGAAGAAAGATGCTACCCCCGGTCAAGATGGCATTGGGGTGGAGATGATGTTGGCTGAACCTTTGTTTGAAGTATGGATGACTTTGTTCCAAGTATGCTGGGAATCTGGCCTGGTACCATCTGTATGGAAGGAGAGCTTGGTTGTACCAGTTCCAAAGAAGTCCCCTATGGGTATCTGCGAAACTACCAATTTCCGAGGTATTGCCCTCACTTCTACAGTGAGTAAAGTCATGTGTACAGTTTTGAACAACCGGTTGTCATGTGTTGCAGAAGATGAAGGGTTAATTGCTGAGGAACAGGCAGGTTTCAGGAAGCATAGAGGGTGCAGGGACCAGGTGCTAGCGCTAGTGTTACTGAGTCAGATGGAAGTGGCAAAAAAGGCAGAAGGGATGATGGTGGCTTTTATTGATTTCTCAAAAGCATACGACAGGGTGGATAGGGGACAGCTATGGAGGTGTCTTGAGGGTCTTGGTATCGGTGGTAGCTTCTTGCAGTTTTTGAAAGCTCTCTACAACGGTACCTCATGTCGTGTGAAAGTCGACAACAAACAGAGTGACGAGTTCTCAGTGATCAGTGGGCTTAGACAGGGATGTGTGCTGTCACCTCTGCTATTCTCATTATACATCAATGCCCTAGTAGACACCTTGAAGAAACATGACTGTGGTATCCAATGTGGAAATGATATCATCCCAGGTCTGCTTTTTGCGGATGACACAGCATTGCTGGCACCGGATGAGGAAGGTCTTATAAGGAGTCTGAATTGCATGGTACAGTGGTGTGCTGAGTGGGGAGTGAAGATTAATGTGGCCAAATGTGGAATTATGCATGTGAGGAAGAAGACTGTGGAGAGGTCAAATTTGAATTTTGTTATTGATGGTGAAGAAGTTCCTGTGGTGAGCAGCTACAAGTACCTGGGATGTATAGTGGATGAGTTCTTAGAAATGAAGGAGATGATTGAGGATAAAGCAATTGCAGGGAAGAAGGCATTAGGGGCATGGTTTCAGAGATGTACAGCAGAGTTGGGAGACATTGGTATTGGGACATTTAAGAAATTGATGACTTCACTAGTGGACTCCACCATGTTGTATGGAGCTGAGGTTTGGGGTTGTTGTCGGAACTTACAATCAGTACAACAAGTGCAATTGAGAGCAGCCCGTTTATTCTTTGGAGTTGGGATTCTCCACCCCCGAACATCACTGCTGCTGGAGCTAGGAGACCTCCCAGTGGTATGGCTGGCGAGGATAAGATGTATGGTTTTTTGGCTCAAGATTTTGACTAGTGCAGCATATGATGGAAGGTTGCTGAAAAGAGTGTCTGTCGAGGCTATAAGACTCAACAAGGGTACATGGATAAAGAAAATGACTGCCTGCTGTAACGATTTTGGTTGGCAAGATGTGGGAGTGGAGCAGGTTAAAGATATGTCAGAGAATGAGTTGAAGAGAATGTTGGAGAGTGTGGCGTGGAGGAGAGTAAGAAAAGAATGGAGTCAGGAATTAGAGAACAAACCAAAGCTGTCGATGTTGAAGAAGATTGTGGAGTATGAAGAAGAATCTAGTTGTGCAAATGTGAAGATGAAAAGTGAGAGGAGGGTCTTGATCAAGCTGAGGGGAGGTACTGCACCGTTTCAAATGGAGACGGGCAGATGGCATGGATTGAAGAGGGAGGAAAGAGTATGCAAAGAGTGCGACAGTGGAGAGGTGGAAGATGTGGTCCATTGGCTGATCAGGTGCCCAGCCTGGATTGGACATCGTGAGGCACTTTTGAAACAATGTCATGATCATTCCCCCAATTCTGATGAAGATACCACAGCAAGACTCCTGTGCCTGGCTTGCCACAACCACAAGATAGCAGCAGATATCCACACCATGTGGAAGGCGCGTTTTGGCACATAGGCCAGAATGAATTCCCTATACCCTGCAGGCCCTTAACTGATTTGTATATTGTATATGTGAAGGACATCATCTAAACAGTTTTATGTAAATGTTTGTATATATAGTGCTGCTTTGGGCCAGCCTGGGCCCTAGTGCTGTATGGCATGATGCACTCAAATATTGATTGATTGATTGATTGATATACTGTCAGATATTGAAATTAGTCCATTTTTTCACCAATGTATACTTAACATGTCCTTGTGGCGTGTGCATTATGCAAATCCCTTTTCAGCCCCTAAGTTAATTAATTGTTATGCATTTCTTCATACCATTCTCCTAACCATCTGTTTCACTGTGCAGATACACGTTTGGAAGTACAGTCTTTGACTCCACCTCCTTCAGCTACTGAGAACACACCAGAAGGGGCTGTTAAAGCTAAAGATGATCATATCATAGTCCTGCAGTGGAACACTGGTAACTCATGCAATGTATATATATATATATAATATGCCATTGCTCTGGAGGCCCTGCTCTTGTCAGAAAACTAATGTGTAGACCAGCCTGCTGTAGTTAAAGAAACTTGCAGGAATAAGAAATGAAAGAAGCCGCTGGCCTTTGCTAGACTAGAGATACTCCAGGTAGTATTGTAGAGGATAGGGGAACACTTTCAGTTGCAGCCATCTGGAGTACCCAGTAGGAGGATAGTCTGGCCACTAAACCCAGCTTCTCAGTATCATGCAGATGTAGAAATGAGATGGGTCTAATAACTGCTTCATACCTCATTTTGACCAACAAGATTGTGGAAAGCTGAAATCACGCTACCATCATTTGCAAAATATGCATCCTGCCAAACGTTTATGCATACAGTATTCTTATTATAGCTCTTTTCATCCACTAGTGTGCTGAATTGGTCAACCTGTTTGACTTTGCAGACACAGATCCTGAGACACAGCCTTCACATCCACCGATTATGCTGAGAACGGAAAATGCTGTCGATGCTATAGATGATGCTATTGGTGAGTCATGTTGTTGTCTTCCCTAGCCCTGAGCATATTCATTGTGTTCAGGACAGAAGTAGTGACGGAAGCTCTGAGCTAAGCTTGAAGACTTTGGAATTTATTCTACCAGAAGTTGTGTTCTTGTCTCGCAGTGGATATGTGTATATGTGATATTTTAGAGGCTCATAGTTGCGTTGATAATGATCCTGTACGCAGTTGACAAAGACCTTCGGGTCGAAACGTCCTGCATTTGATTGATTTATCATTATCAGTTGTGTCTTGCTCAAGAATCTCGAATCATTGTATGTGTATATGTGTTAGATGTGTCACATGTAATGTCATGCATGTGATGTAGTTGATGTGTGCTTGTGTGTCTGATGGATGCTGTGTTATGTGTTGTGTGTGAGTGGTACATGAATGTGAAATGAGTAGGTACAGTGTACATGCTCATTTGTATGCATACATGATTGTATTTTCATCATTATGGTTATAACAGCTCCTCATATGCAGAACAAGCAGCACGTTAACGTGTGAGCCACTATGGTTGAAGTAGATCTGGTCAATATGTATAGTAGTTCTCTGTTCTTCTCTGTTCTTGCAACCTAGCCAGACAAGCTTCTTCAATCAGGTCTATGTGTGTTCACATTGAAGGTAACAGCTATGGTATGCGCAGGTTTACTTTGCCAGATACTGTATACAACCAGCGAAACACCCTTTTAGCGACTTTCACAAGTTAGCGCACATTTGTGAGAATAAGCCTACCACCTCCCTAAAACGTCACTCTACAGTCTAACCCACACTAATGGCTGTTCGGGATGCAAGAGGCTCACAGAAATCCTCTATTAGGCAAGGGGCATGCATTTACGTAATATACCTGCATAATTTGTATGACAGTATTCATTTTAGCTCCATCTTCTGTCAGTGTTTTAGCAGGTCCCCATGTGTTTATGCATGTACCTTCAGCTCCTTTCACCCACTAGTGTGCTATGCTATAATTTGAGTGCAGAGAGAACTGGTCTGTTTGACCTTACAGGTACATATCCTAAGGTACATCCTTCCCCTCCACCTTCTTGGACTACGCTGAGACAAGAAAATGTTCCCAATGTTCTTACTGGTGAGTATTGTTAATGTCTTCCCTAGTCCTGAAACTTTGACTGCAGTATAATTTTATTATGGTACAGACCAACTTCAAAAGTGTCAGTCGAAATAGTGATGGAAATTGCTTGAGCCAAACAGATCAGAAATACATGAAGTGGATCATGCAAATGGTTATTATATTGGTGTACTAAACATAATATTTTTGCTTCCTCACATCCTGTAGAGGTATAATTATAGATATATCATTATAGTGCTTATAGTGTACACTAACAATGTGTTTCTGTGTAGTTCAATAATATTGCTTCAATGTAGTCTCTTCTATCATAGCATACTAAACTTCAGTCTATTGGCCCTTTAAGCATGCTAAAACATAATCTAAATCTAAAGTATTCCACAAGAGGACGCAAGGAATGATATCAATGGAGGTTTAGAAACAATAATGCCTTGGTGAACATTGACCATGTAAATTTACATGTACAATAATTAATGCACTGTATTTTGTTCTCGCGTAATTTTAAATTTCTTAGTTCTATAGGGTATATGGAGTTAGGACATGGATTGGGGAACGTATGGTTGCTGGTCTGGCAAATATAAGTCAGCCATTGCACTATGTGATTGGCAGCAAATGTAAAAATTTGCTCCATATAGCCAAATAAATGTATAGTTTGACTTATGGGTAATGTGTATAAGATAGGTGCAATCAAAAGTGATTGAGCCAAGGCACACACACTACCTGTCTACGTATGTTACTGTCTGCATGTTTTTCTTGTGCTGCATACCTTGTATGTGAAGTATTACATAACGTTCTTTTGTTTAGTATAATGTATGCATATAATTATGCAGATTGTGCTCATTTGTGTTCATGCCCATGACACTGACCTGATGTGTGTTACGGATTATGTGTTACCCCTGCTCAAGCAAAGTTAAACAGACCAGTTCTCCCTTAGCTCAAAATAACCATCATTACACACTTTGCAGTTGAAGTAAGCTGTACTATACAAACACATAATGGACAAGCAGAAACACTGACAGAATAACCTCGTACCCAGACCCCACATCTTCACCAGCAATTTAATTGTGACATCATGCACAGACATTATTAATTTTTATGAAAATGGAAGTGACAAAAGTGGTCTGGATTTGAGACTACTGGCAGAAGACTGCATGAGCTAAACTGCATGCTGTATGCTGATGTACTTGTGTCTATTCTATCTATATGTATACCTTGTGAGTGAATATTATTTTTTGCTGCCGATGTGTGTACATATAATGCAAATTAGTTTTCACGTAATTGTGTTTTAATGATCACTTGATAAGATGTGTGGTGTACATGTTTACGTGTACATAACTATGTGCACTGATTATGCATTGAATGCAGGGAGAAGACAGGAGGACAACAATGGGTGTAAGAGTAGTGCTAAACCTAGGGATGGTCAACCCACTGCTGGTATCTCCCTCGGTGAGTCTTGGGATAATGATCATTTTGCATTTGCGTTGATAACTATTATTTTGCATTGCTGCTCAAAGTCTTTAGATCTATCCACTTGATAGCAATGGAAGAGTGAAATAAGGCTTGATGTTATAAAATTAGTTACAAGAATATCAGCATTTTAATTCCTGTTCCTGGTCCTATATTCAAATACTAACATTGTCAATACACAGTCAACACACATGTGATTTGGTAAAGGGCTCAATTTACAGTATGTAGAGGATATGCAAGAGTTTTGCATTACTGGATAGCACGTGCCTATCAAGTACAAGGGACTTTCTCTGTCCAGAAAGGCATGCAAATCTGCCTGTACTAGCAGGTATAATATAGGTACACCTTCTTCGCCATGGCTGTTATTATAGTATGCTTTGGTTAAAACTCCTGTGTGCTATGAAATATAATTATAGAATTCTTAGGTACAAGTCAAGCAAGGATACATCGACGAAGTATAGTTGTATGGTTAGTACTCTTGCATCAGTTAAGTACATCAGGTTGAATTGTCTGTTCTTCATTATATTACACTCAGTTATTTGGGGGACTTGTCAGTATTTGGTATTTTTTGGAGCTTAGTGTGTTTTGCATGCGTAGGAAGTATTACACAAAAACGTAATCTTTCTCAGATGCTACCTGTACATTAGTATGGGATGGAAAGAGAGCTAGTTTTCCTGGATCTTTGGAGAGAGTAAGGATTACCATGTATACATGTCAGTTCAGAAACAAGGAGGATGCATTGATGTAGCACCCAATACCACATTTTCTGTAATCATTACATCTGACAATGTTTGTGGATGTTTGTGAAGCACTGAGATGTTGCCAAGTAGAGCTTGTACTAAGGTACGTATGAAGTGAGGGCTTCTCAGCTGACTCAGGCATCAGAAAGGGTTGGTTCTCTAATACCAGCTTCACAACAGGGTTGAAAACCTTGCCGACATTTCGACCAGAGCATCTGGTCGAAACGTCAGCAAGGTTTTCAACCCTGTTGTGAAGCTGGTATTAGAGAACCAACCCTTTCTAAGGTACGTACTTGGAAATTCTTCTAAACCTAATTCACATAGCAATGTTTTGAATCCATTTTCGTGTAATCATTTCTTGTGGCTTACAAAAATTTTGCCAGTACCCTTAACATGGGATGGATGTATTTTGGAGACAATAATCCATTCCTACTTGTCTTATGAAGTCTCAAGAAACATACATATCCCCAATCCTATAGTTTCTATGCTAAATCAAACAGAGCAATTGTACAACAGAATAATAATGTCTGTGTCAGTGTCTCGCTGGGGGGACAAAAAGATGGCTTAGAAAGATTATTCTTGTAGACTATACCATTAAATGTTCCAATCCAGTTGAAAATAACTACTCTAGTATGTCCACATGAAATGTTTAACTAAAAATGCTTCATTCTAGAAACAGATAGTCAAAATATAACCCATTTCGAACACTGCCAGTACAGTCATGTTTTTTTTGGGCGCCGAGTGTTGTTGACACTAGCAACTCTTCAGTCGTGATGGCTGTAGCCTCCTTTGTATGTTTCTGCTGAAACCACAAGTGTTTAACTTGTGGTAGATACAGAAGCAGCCAGTCAAACACCCTCAAGCATCATTATGACACACTGATGAGCCCCAATCAGAGCGAAGTGTGGCTCTTCCATCTTTGTTCGATGACTGGAGGAGGCGATCACTGGTTGCCAAACAATAGGGCTTCGTGCTCCCTACCAACTGTGACACCAGTACTGGTGTAGTTGGTGGGTTTAGCGTAATAATAAGTAGTTTGAGTTAAGGGGCGCCCCTGTGCCCTATGAGTTTTTAACTCGAAATGCTTGCTTTATATCATGAGTTATGTAAGTATGAGTGAGTCCCATGCCCCTTTGTAGCTTGCAGGTGGTATCTTGCACTTATGACAATGGAAACGGGCAAGATTGCAGAAGGCAAGGGTGAGGCACTGCTCTTAGGACTGGGGCTATCTCAAGAAGAGGTTGGCAGCTTTGCTCAAGATCCACAAGGCACAGTTGAGGCTGGGTTACAGTATTGGGTGGATAATAAGAACCCTACTTGCAAAGCTCTGTTAAATGCAATGCAGTCAGCTGGATTTGCTGATTCAGAAGCAAAAGATCACTGCAAAAAGATTGAAGAATGGCTTTGGGTCTATTCAGGTAACTCAGTTTTCTGGCTCACATAATGCATGATAGACTATTATGCTGATATAATACATTATGGCTGCTCCTATATACATGTGGCCCCTTCTGTCACCCTTTATTGTGTACCTTGTGACTGCTGTACTTGCAACACATGCTAACCACTGATTACTAGGAGTCATGGTATGACTTCGCTGATTCAAACTCTGTTGCACATTTTCTATTTACATTCAAATCAAGTCACGGAGTTCAGCCCAGAAAGTGTATGCTGTAGAGAATTCTGTGTAGGACTTGAAAGCAATGTAGTTTCTGTGTAGAGGGAGAGTCCATAGTGACTGGAAACAGTGTATGTAGAAGAAGTATTCTCTCCATTCAACTAAACTGCCATTGACGCTGTCTATCGGAGCAAAGCACCAGATAATGGAGGATAGGACAGACAAAGCAAGATATGATATACCACAAATCCAGGGCTGGTATGAACATTCATTACTATATGAAGCTTCCTCTGAATAAGGTGATTATGATGTACTAAAATGGCCACAAAAGCGAAGCTTCAAGTAGTAAGAAATCACATCTTTAAAAGGCGAACTTCGAATGATTACAAAGCTCTGAAGCTTCATCCCATGCCTATTCAAACATAATAATTATCTAATTTTATTTTCACTATTTCCAATTTACAACACTAAACATAATGACCGGGTATATTAATGAGCTTGCCTCAGTCACCACAACTGATGCAGGATTATTATCCATGCATGATAACTTTTGTCTATATTGATTAAGTTCCATAGTGGAACATTTGCAAATCAATGTAGTCTCCATGAGCTTCACACTTGCTATATTAGTACAATAGACTAGTGGGTCAGAAGTAGAGTATTCTGTCAGTGCTTGTCTTTTATTGTGTGTACAGCTCCTGAGGTACAGCCTTCATCTCCATCTCCTACAACAATTCTGTTCAGACCAGAAGGGGCAGTTGATGCTGTAGATTATCTCACTGGTGAGTCCTGCAGTGAAACAATTGTACATCAATGCAGTCTCAATTAGATTTACTCTAACTGTATATAATAATTAGACTAGTAGGTCAGAGTAGAGCATTCTGTTAGTGATTGTCCTCTTATGGTGTGTACAGGTCCTGGCAGTCCTGTAGACAGTCCAATTGGTGAGTTCTGTGGTGATTGACTTGTAACTCAATATATCTTAACCCAGAAGGCCTTCCATTTTTGTATATAGCATTTGCAGTAGACTAGTGCTTCAGGAGAAACTTGCAGGTAAAAATATTGAGCATGTCTGGGAAAGGCAAAGGACTGCTGGCCTGATGAGGACATACTGGTTTAGTTGCCGCGTGTGTTACTGACACTCAAGACAGTCCGTGCCACCTTTCGTCTATACGTGGTAGAACAGCTTCTAATTTTTTACGCAGTTATAGCAGGAGTCAGTGTCAGCTGACATACCGAGAAGCTGTTAATTACTGTACAGGCAGTAGGTGGTACTCTGTTCAAAACCCATTTTTACAGCTAGTCTCGCATTTTTGTGTGCCC
Source organism: Ianthella basta (assembly GCA_964019415.1). Lineage (NCBI taxonomy): Eukaryota > Metazoa > Porifera > Demospongiae > Verongiida > Ianthellidae > Ianthella > Ianthella basta. The sequence continues at coordinate 6,302,690 of OZ025872.1, read as the reverse complement.
CATTTTGGTGTCACATGGCGTATTGTGCAATCTCCATCTGCAATCAAAGTCTCCTCTGCTGGACTTCTTTTTTAAGTGTCTTTTCTCTCTTGCATGTGGATCAATGTGTGTTGTGTATGTAATAAGAATGTTGTGCATGTAATCATGCAATGTATGCAAGATATGTGCTGTGTGTGCGTGGCATGCTTCGGCAGATGGTGCATTTACATTAACTATTGTATGTTAATGCATGTTATTGTTCTAACCTAGCTATATGCTTCATGTATGGAGTATGCACGGCCACAAATTATACCTCGTTCATTTGGGTATGACTATCAAAGTTATATATATATATATATATCTAATATATAAAGCCGACCGTGTCTGTGTGTGTGTGTTCATATATATATGCATTTATTGCTCCGTCGCCCTCAAACTTGCTGTGGCTGCTGGGAGCATAGGGTGTCAGGTTATAGCAGGGTGACGTCGCCCGTCTTGCGGTTCGCAGAGAGTTATCCTTCCATTTCCGCTTTTTCCGTCATGAACGACCGCCATTTTCTAATTATCGTTAATTTGACTTCCGGTTTTTACCGTTTTGAGTGGCTGTCATCTTATATATAATCGAATTTAAACTAATAATCACCATTTTGAACTGTAGCAGTAACAGGGGCATAGGAACCATTATAATCACAGCCCCCTTGGATTGAGGGAGGGCTCAGCCCCCCTTAGAAAATTAGCTGTACAGCCTATTATTTGACTCAATTATTGCAGAGTCTAGGCTAACCACTTAGCAGATACATTTTGGTATCAATGGGTAATGATAAGATTGATTGAACTGGGCTACCCACAGCTTGATCGTCAGACCCTGAAGTTGATTCAGCCTCTGTAACTTGAACCATCTTCCTACACTACTGAGTAACATGGTTGCTGAGGGCATTGGGGAACAGGCGTCATGCGCCATAGCTTACCGAAGGTGGGCCACTCTGCTAGTATATATATATTGTATGGCAATTGTGCAATAGGGCTAACAAGTATGATATATGCCATAAAAACCCCAAAGAAGGTTTGTTATCATATCATACCTCATAATCACTATAGTCAGCATCATTGTATAGAGCAATACTTTAGAATGTATAAAGTAATTGATGGGTTAAAATTAACATCACGAGCAAACTAGAATGAAATAACTGCTAAATGGACATAATGAGCAAAATAGCATAAGTATGCAGCAGCAAATCATAAACAGTACAAATAAGATGAGTGGATGAGAAGCAGTTCTACTTCAGCTGCATTGTGATGTTCATTGTGCAGCCCTCCATCTTAATGACTTGTGGAGCTTTTTGCAGATCACCAGCCATGTGTTCAGCCATGTTTCCCTTTGGTTGCGCTTCAGCAAATAGCTCCCTTTTTGTTTCAGCAGCTGCCAGGTTCTCTCCATACACTTGCCCTATCTGAACCAAAACACCACAGACGACTTGCTGCTGCTTTGTGGTTGTTCTCTCATACACTTGAACTTCTTTGCTGCTCAGATGACCAGACCTCTCCATGATGAGCTTTTCTGGTACTCCTGAATTGTACATGTGAGAGATGCCTGTTGCTCGAAGGCTGTAGTTGCTCTTCCCAGTCACGTCAATTCCAGCCGAAGAAAGCAAGGATTTCAATTTTGATTGAAGCATGTTGTGTCCAATTGGTACATCAGTGTACCATGGCCCTGTTGATGGAGGTGAACCCATGAAATTCTTGGGCTTGCAGTAAAATAAATTCTGTTACTGCTGTTGATGGTAATTTGGAGACATATTTCTGGAGAAGAATGTAGTGACACCGTGATACTAAATCCTTTTGGGCAAATTGGGTGATGCTTTGTTGTTTAGGTTGAGCTGTTTCGAGCCACCAGCTCTGTTCTTTGATCCATGCTTGTCATAGCGGAAAAAGGCCAATTTAGATCATCTGGATCTTCCATTTCGCCAAAGGTAAACTGTGACAGATTGGGTCCAGTGCTCTTGTCCTCCCCTCAGGACAAGATTGATACCATTGAGCACAAAAACTGCATTCAGCAAGGACATGGGAGTCTCAGCGCTCAGAATCTCTAACTCCCATAGGCGATTTTCTTCTTCAAAGGTGAGCAATCCTGCCTGTTTACGCACTGTTCCAACGCCCTGGCTGTGGAGCAATCTGAAAAGGTTGTCCAAAAGAGTGTGTAAATGCTGGAAAGGAGGGTGCTTACCATCCATGATATTGACACCTGGTCTGTCTGATGATATCTTGCGATTTAGACCTGCCATAAGCTGCAGTATGCTTCGAAGTGTGTATGGGTCCCCTCTTTGCTTTTCTCACTTGCATGACGAAAGTGCAGAGCCACTGGCACAGGATTTCTTTGTCATCTGTGATCAAAACATTGGGTGGACATTGGATTTGTGTTGTTGACAGATGCTTGTTGTCGGGAACGTAGGGCTTCTTTGATTCACTTATCTCATCTTCTGCAACATCGTTGAAACGTTCAGCTAAATGGCGCTTAAGGGAGAGGAGAGGCTTGGAGTTTTCTTCTGCTCAGGTTGTTCCATCACAACAGCAGATGCAACATGTGAAATGTGCGCCATAATTAACTGCACACGCACAGATGGGACTCCTAGAGGTTGACGCAACCAAGGTGTTTAATAAGAACATGAATGGCATCATCTGCGACTTGCCCTGGGCTGCCGAACAGAGCCTTCACGCCCTGGCTGAGGTTCAAGGCCATAAGATATAACGTATAACATATGGTAAGGAGGTTGATTGCGGAAAATATCGACCCTCGAGCTGTATATCAACATCGGCGCTTCGCGCTTCGGTTGACATAAGCACCCTCGGGTCAATATTTTCCACAATCAGCCCCCTTACCATACATTATATATTACATATATATATCAATATCAGTTATGTTAACCAGATGGAGTTTAATCCATGATAGTATGGTTATTATGGACTTGTCATGTTCAGCCCTTAAGTGTTTGTTTTCTTGTTTTAGCAAACTCAGAACTGCCTTTGGTGAATTTGAACCGACAGGGTATATCTGCTACCGGTCAGCATGCTCCAGCAACTACAGGTAAATGATAGAATCTATTCTGTCTTGTGTAGCCCGCTGCCATTCCTGTCTCCATGATGTACATCATGATGAGGAAGGGATACGTCATGATAAGGAAAGGATCAAGACAGGATATGAGGAGACTAGAATCTGTACCAGTCTGTTTGTTATATTAGTTCCTTTTGTGTTACTCTATCATCTCACTGTATGGTCCTATGCCCATGTATTTAGTGAAACTGATCAAAGCAACAGCTGGAATTAAGGAAAGGGCTAACACAGGACTACATGATCTGTTGTATAGCAAGGAGTACAATCAAGAAAGTTGGCTGGTTGCAGCAAAACAATTGCTGTGGGATTCAGACAGTGTACCTGAGGTAGTGTTTGCAGCCAGTCACCATTGCACTAGGTTAAAGTTCTTAGATAATTATAATTATTTCATTCAGAAGCGATCTGTATACAATGTACTTACTGAAAACAGAATGGCATGTCAATTGTAGGGATTGTGAACATTTCTTTCAAACACAAGCCAATTCAGTCATTTCCATGTAATGCTGAGGATTGAGTGCTGCTCTATACTCCTTGTTTCATAATTGTTTAGCTGACACTTGATCGTTCCTTGCTCCCAATGGCCCTATTATCACCATTTCTGGAATTCTGGGAACGCTGTAGTCTACAAAATAATATAGCCATTGCAACTGTGTGAATGTTAAGGTGAAAGATTTCTCCCATACGCGCCCTTTCAGTAATGTCTTCACCTTCTTCTCTTCATTGAAAAGGGAGTGGAGAAGAAATCTGAGCTTGACCATGTTGCACTGTGCTTGAAGGATGTCGTTTGGGAGGAATTCAAAATAGAAGCTGCAATTGATTCACCAGAAGAACATGGCCTGCTTCGGGTGATTAAACACACCTTGCCTGACGTGCATCATACAGCTGAGAATGCAGAAAAGCCACTCAACCACTTCAGTGTAAGTGTTTACAATTGGGTTACAATATGGTAACAGGCATCGAAATGCTACACATAAATCTAATATATGGAAGAACGGCTAGCATTTTGTGTGGGCGTCTAATTCCCATAGATGCACCTGTGGGCACTTCACGGGTACATAGGGTGTCACAAAATGTACATCTAAATTCTTTCACATATATGGACGCATGTAAGCACACATGGTTGTCCAGCTTGCTTGTTCGCTGCATAGAAGGGTAGAGCAACAATATGGCCATGATTCCATGCAGAGAATGAACTGAATGCTCTTGATAGAGGAACTACCTTTTTCTATGCCACCATACTGAGACTAAAAGCACACAATGTTTTCTACCACTGTCACGAGTAGCTAACTACTTCCAGAAGATAGGTGATGATGCCAGGATATGCAGGTAAAAGGTATTTGCTGCTGATCTTGACCACTAAAATGTTGACCAATCACTGTCTTTAGACCACTCAGCAATCGTGTGTTTCATGCCCTTGAGCATTGTGATCTTAATCTCAGAGCCACTTCTTGGTCAGCATTTTTTGCTATTACAGTACATAGATCCTCTGGGCTGTGTGGAGTATCTATGATATCAGAGCCTAATGATATAATGTTGCACCAAACCAATAATTGTTATTTCAATTCTGTATGTAGTTTCGTGCTCTGCTTGGGGCAGTAGTTTACACATGTGGAATAAAGAATGCAACGCAGGGGATGTCGGCAATCCACATTGAGGCTGAGAAACTCCTTCCTGATATGGTGTATTTCCTTTTGAGCTGTGGAGTGGATGTCAACCAGAAAAGCCCATCAGGAAAGACAGCCCTTCACTATGCTGTTCGCTATGAGCAGCAATTTGAGGAAGGCTGGAAACGACAGAAGACCCTGGTAAAAGTCCTGAAAAGATTTGGTGCCTCTCATGATGAGTCAGCTGCGGATAGCAGAGGTCATGTACCTCTCTTCAATGCCATTTTGACAGAAGATACTGACTTGATCAAGCTACTGATTGATGATTCCCCCATCAACCATCCTGATATAGACGGTGATACTCACCTGCACATAGCTGCAGAAATCGGTTCTGCTAAAGTGGCACTTCTTCTGATTGAAAAAGGAGCAGATCCACTCCTACTCAACCATGATGGTCAGACTCCTTCCCATATTGCTGCCCAGAAATCACATTGTTGCCTACAGGGAATTGATGACATGTGCAATGAAAAGGGAATAGACATCGTTAGCACCTTCGACCAGATGGATGCTTCAGGGTGTACACCACTGGATTATGCTGCCAAGCATTCCCATGCGCTTAGTTTTGAGCACATGTGGAGACGAATTCAGGACAACCCATCCCTGGGCCATGCCGCTGCCTCATACAAGCCCACGCTGGATCGCTTGTATGGTGAAGATATTCATTTGCCAACCCTGCAGAAAACACTGGACATGCACTCCAAGTCAATGTAAGACATGGGTACAGCACACACTTGCTTAGGGTGATACATGCAGTAATTGTGTGTTCTCCAGCCACACCCACAACTGCACAGAGCAAATTCTACACTGCATGCATAGTATTGAATTATGTTTAGGGAACGAGGCTTATTTTTATCTCCTTGGTTACCTTGAAATGGGATGTCCCACATTTTCATGAGCCTAGCTTGCTTAGTAATATTATTATTATTAACTACTAGCAGAGAAGGGCGCCCTTCTCTGCTCTGGCGACCAACACAGGCATTTCTGACAATAGTGCCTTCTGAACAACACTTTCAATACTGTCTAGTAATATTATAAGTAATGGTTACGGAGTGAAAGCTGTACTGAGGTTGTATTATAAGTTGCTGTTTAGAGTAGCATGCAGCTGATTCCTGGCTGTTCCTGTAAAACTGACTCCTGGTGGTGACTCCGATTCAGATTGAGCATGTAGCTCCTTCTCCTCCTCCATGAAATGCTCTTCATGGAAAGTATACTGATCTGACTCCTGTTGGTCCCATGAGATGACTCCTGGTCATTTCTTTGAGCTGACTCCCCTTGAACTGACATCTGGTTGCTGTTCCCTTAAGCTGACTCCTGATGAACAATGCTTATTATGATTACGATTGTGATTATTCCATTGTAGGATTCAAACACTTCTGACTGCTCCTAAGACAGAAGAAAAATCAGTAGGGAATAAAAGGAGGCCTGGCAAACCTAAGAAGTATCAGCACTCTTCGCTGTACAATTTGCTGAAATCTGAGCAAGTAAGTAACAACATGTTGCAGCTTTGTTCATAAGGTACATTATCATGTAATTCTTTATTATTTGTATGCCATGTCACATCATAAGGATGTTAAGGAGTAAAACATACCATATATACGCTTTAACTTTCATGGAGTTAAGCTTTCATGGTTTTTGCGGATCAGCAACCATCTATGAAAGTTCCGCCCTGCGAAAACCTACACAAGGCTTTATTTCTCCTGCTTGAGGCTCTGAAACTGTGAAAGTAAAAACGTGAAAAATGTGAAAACTTGTGAACCGCGAAAGTTTAACCCCACAAAAGCACATATGGTATATAGTCTGCAAGTCACTAAACATCTTTCTCCAATTCTTGAGAATATGCAACAATTGAATTGGCAAATTTTGACTGAATTATGAATCAATTGGTTGGTGCTGGTATCTACAAGTGGGATGTTCTATAATAGATGCCGTTACCATGATAACGTGCATCTGCACATCTACTGTCTGAATGATAATTCTAAATCTCAGAGAAGTGTTTTCTCACTTCATGCATGATTCTTAATTCTATAGACATGCATGGCAGGCAGAGTGCATGTGATGTGTATATAATGTCATCACTTCCTTTTGTAGCTTGCTGTAATACATGCTTGTTCCTGCAAACTATTCTTCCAGTTCTCATCGGATGACCCCCTACAAAGTAGGATATTACAGGGCAGGCAGCTTTCGCATTGTCATCAGTTACATGGACATTATAAAGAGAAATGAGGGGAGACATTTTGATTGCATGGATTAGAGAACATTTCTGTATCAATAATATGCTGCCAATTTGGTGTCTGCAAGGATTAAGACTACTTAGCACTCAGGTGCTTCATGCCCGTGTGCTTTATGCTCTAAATCCTGCAGACACATCTTGGGCAGCATTTCACTATTACATTCACTTGAGTGGCAGCCAGCATACATACCAGCCTGAACCTACTGCCATGAGTGACTAAAATTATGAGTATAGTTAATCATGGTTCTCTGACATGCCAGAATGTCCAAATGGTTGCTCCATGCTTAAGCTGTGTCCAGACAGGCAGAACTAAAGGCTGTGATTTGTGGTAAATCCTACAACATACTATTACATGTACTGGCCATGAGACTATGGCACATTCAGCAGCTAAAGCAGATGGAGATTATTCTAGCACAAGTTTCACAGTCCGTTACAAGATGTATAACTATATAGTTGCACAAAAATGATCAATTGTCAATGGATAGTGGCCTGCTGGTGCACGTGATAAAAGATGTGAAAATGGAGCTCCAGAGCACAGTCAGTTTTGGTCTAGTATGATTATTAGCAAAAAGTAACAATAATTTCGTTTGTCATGTAACAGTATTTCGAGAATCACATTATTTATCTATTATAATAACTGCTAAACTGTAAACTGTCAACCTCAACCGTTAACTGCTAATGTTGCGATTGGTGCATTATGTAGTTAATACATGACTGGCTCGAGGCAATGTACATACTATAGTTTGATTTGTCTTTTGTACTTGCACAAAGAGGACATCAGGCCACTATCCTCAGCATTTCCTAATCATTGCCCACACTGTCTTCTTAGGGACATTAAGTCCATCTGTTGACATTTGCAATATTTCTGTAGGACACTATTCACTTGAAGACAACTGCCCTAATGCGTAGACAAAACCATTCTCTCTTTGCTGCCACTGAAACATTAGAATTGCTCAGAACACTTCATTTGGATTAAAATTCACAGTTAAAGGAGAAACGTTAGCCAATAATTGCTAAGGCTCACTGATAAATGATAAACAGAACTGCTAAACGCTACCATTTCTTGGTTCATCATTACCATTTCATAGTTCTGCATCAAGTTGTATTGCGGTATAAGAAGTTGTCAAACCATGTTTCCACTTGCAGCACGTGAAATGACAAAATACATTCTTTTTCACTTCCAGGACGCCTGCACCCCAGTTATCCTGACTGTTCTTGACAAGTGTCATTACATGGAGAAGGTTGTCATTTCTAAGGCATTAGACAGTGATGCGAATGGGAAGTACCCTCCAGATAAAAACTCTCAACCTGATGCTGTGCTCAGACAATTTGTCAGCTCCCATGATGCAGTAAGTCCTTACAGCATGTACTTACACAGTTTTAACTTACACTACTATACACTAGTGCTTTAATTCACCAATGTTCTTAACCTATACAGTTACATCTGCATGAAGTGCAGACGTTTATTAGTCAAGTAGCCGCTGCAGACAATATGTACGCTTTTTAGCACAAGGATAATACCATTAGCATTGTCAAATGTTATAATACAGTGTACATCAATACATACGTGCACTGTATTAAGATTACTGATAGCTGTATGTGTGTGGTATATTCTTTGATAATAATTCACCCTGAAAGCATGGAATGCTGTCAGACTCTCAAGGAGTATGGTCCATGGTCCAAAGTGTTTTCTGGTCTCTGCTTGCTGCTGTGTCAGCCGAATTCTAGCTCACCCAGTGCGTAGGTCACCATGGCTCACCTTGTCAATATTTTTAGTTTGGCATAAACTGCTGTCAATTGATAATGAAATAATTATATGGGATGGTAAAGTGCGTTGTAGAGTTCACTCTTCTGCCTTGATGATAGGTTTATCCTCCACTTCTGTTTTCCCTTCTCTGCCCTACCACCATTATCATAACAACTGCTTCTGTTCAAATCCAATTGCTAGCTCATTATATCCACTTAATGGCAAATGAACTCTCAATCAGTACTTTCTGGAGATTGCCTAACTTACATGCCCACACTTTAATATTTGTTTTTCAGTAGACAGTCATTTGTAAATTGGCACACTCCCATACAACAACATGTCCTACAGAAAAGAACAGTGCTTCTGGTCCAAACATGCCAGATATCCTGGCCCGAGGTGATGTTTGACACCAAGGTGGCTATATATCCCTTTCTGTGTTCCGATGCTCAGATAGGGCAACATACTCCAGTGTACACAAAATTTTATTGAAGCATGATGTCTAATGAATGCTTGAGACAATAATCTCATTTAGCAAACTGACCCGACCCCCCTTTCCTACGAATGGTTTCTATGCAAGTATGCCGTACTGTATTGTTATAATGTGCATTATGTCAGATCTTCATCATATATATTGACATTGTGTAGATCTGGGGACATCCTACTATGAAAATTTGGATCAACAGCAAGTGGAATTGGTTTGGATCGTGGATTGTATTGTAAGTAGAATATCGTTTTGTTGCAAATTTGCCCATGAATGTCCACACTGCATTATTTGCCATGCAAATGGGGTATTTGATTAGTCTCATTCCCGGCCCACTTCTGGCTGCCATTTTAGAAATGGCCGCGAAAAGTGATCTGGTCTCTTTCATCCAGCCTTCTTGTATCCATACCCGTATGAAAGCTCACAGTAATGCGCTATCGATGTTCTCAAGGGCACTATATTTCAACCTCGGGATGCTTCAAAACATCTCATTTCCCGGTCCAAGGTCATCAAGGTATGCAACAAATATCCGTTTAAGCCTAATCAAATTCCATACTAATTACACAGTACACACAATATATTTTACACAGTAACATTAATGAAATCACAGTAAAGAAATACATGAAACAAATATTTCGAGTTAAAAAAAACTAGTTGGGCTGCCGCCCCAACTCATAATACTTGAGCACCATCTTGGAGGGAATTCAAAGGGTAACTGTGCGCGCTTCAGCTTTAAATGCTATAGACCGTTAGCAAAAGTTTGCGTGCAGAATTTGTGGGGCTCACCAAGGTCACACGTCGCTCCTGTCACTTCTCTAAAACAGGGAACTAAAGTCCTTCAATGGGGGCGGCCATGATTGAAAGCGTCCTGAGAACCAAGTAGCCCAACTGCCAGGTGTTATCCCACTGCTTCCTGTACATCTTCAGTGGTGGTGTGGTTGCCTGTTCTACAACTTTCTAAGGCAGAAGATGCCTATGCTCTGCGCAGAGCGACGTTTCAAAGTCCTTCCCTCGGTGTTACCGGCGTTAGAGAGGCAAATAATGTGTATAAATTCCCTATCTTCAATACTTCCGTCGATACATAGTTATACTAGGGCATACCTTAAAATGCAACCAGCATCGCTTGAATGTATATAGCTAGCTATTTCAGTAAGGTACAGTGCATGAGTGTAACTCGGCCAGGTCAAGTACATTTTGGGCATTTGAACTGTAATCTGCTTTCACTGGCTGGCAGAAAGAAGGGATAGCAAATCAGACGAAGTACTGGAAGGCAGCTGGGCAATCGACACCTACATATTTGAAGCTGCACAGGGAAACCCGTCCCTGCTGAGCTAACAGAGTGCGTGTTGTGTACTTCACCCAAGGGATCAGTGTAAGTGTTCATGACCACGCGGGGCAAATGACGTCAGCCAATATGGCGGAATCGATAACAGGCGTGTAGCCCTTGCTGGAGCAATGGGCAACGTTAACAACAATCTGAACACAGCGTGCAGTGATGAAGTGGAGTGTTGAGCAGTTTCATGGCTGATGGTGGCCAAGTAGAGCGTTTTGTTGTCGTGAGCGCCTGCAGAGAACACCTGGTTATTGCACAATCTAGGTGTCTCAGGTTGACTGGGACGGATATACATATATACATGTATACATACATATATACAAACGGTGGACAACAATGCTTCACGATTACTTGCCTTGCCTTTCGACTTGGCAATAAATGCTAGCACAGTTATACTACCGCAGTATGTACTACGTATTATATAAACCAACATATATACCACCGGAAGTGGGACACAAAGCCATACAACAAAATGTCAAAACAAAAACAATATAGGGCTTGCCTGCCAAAAACACTAAAACATGTGTGTACACCAGCACAGTGTCATAATAACAGCTAGTGCAGGACTAGTACCTATTGATGCTGAAAGAAGATCAACAATAATCCTCTGTACGTGGCTTTGTGCTGCCAGTTGTTGCACCAATCAATTGCAACCAAAGCCCAGATGCTTTCTTCACTTCCTTTACTGTTGAAGTATGATTGCAGTACCTGCACTGCCTCAATAGCCAGCTGTGATGTTGGTTGTGGACTGTTGTTGGATGGGCTCATGCAGGCCCATCATCTGACTCCCTGACATTATCTTTGTTTGCTTCGTTATTGACCAGGGCAAGGATGTCATCTTCAGTTGGTAAATCTCCAGTTTCCAGAGTTTGTCAAGGTAGGAAACTGTGGATAAACACTCAGCCCTCCTGATCTGGGGATGGTTGAGTAGAGCAATGAAGTCTCCAATTGGGTCTTCAAACTTGGCAACTCCCTGCCTCCGATTCAGGCATTATGCCCATGTGCTTCCTGCAATTAGAGATGGTAGCTGCTGAGCCTGACTTCCAAGTTTCATGGCAAGGAAGTGGACAGCCTCTCTCAGATTGATATCAGGTCTGGTCTTTCTCATGAGCTCAATAAAGCACTTCACTTGATTGCTTCAATAGTGAACCTTGAATGCCCAGATATAATTCCTGCCTCCAAAGGCCGAAGATGGCTAGTGATCTTCGGAGGCAGCTAGTACATCTTGACTCCCTCAAGCAACTTCTGGAAAGTGCATGTGGCTGGAATATTGTCCATTAGAAGAAGAACAGGGCAATTTTTTTGTTGTTGTGATGTGCTGATCGAAATGATGCAATCACTCAGAAATTTAGCCAGTTATTGGCATACTGAATTATGGTGTCCTTGCAGAAATTCCAAAATCACCTTGGATTGACACTGTCCCCCATCACCAAAGACTTAATGTAGTCTGATCCATCAGTGTTTGCACAATGTAATACAGAGACTATGTCTTTGAACTGCTGAGTGCCATGTTGTGGTGGTTGACTTGCCCTCTGCCAAGCATGTAGTGGATCAGAAGGAATGCGCAAGAACTCACAAGGATTCTTTTGTAGAATGGCTGCTCTTGTTGTTTTTTCTTTTGCAATTGTTGATACCAATTGTTATGAATCAGGCACACATGCTCAATGCCTGTGATAAACTACATACACATAAACCATGCAAAGTACCCATTACATAAAAGGGGGGGGGGGGGGGGGGATATTGGATGACCATTCAGATTATGCAGGGTTATTAATTAATCAGACAGTCTATGTAGGGATGGCAGTGGTTGTTTGTATGCTGTCACACAAACGAAAAGTCGCGCTACTCCTGAACAGGACCATAAACCGGCGAACAAAGCTTACCATGACAAAGCGGGGATTAAACAGTGCACATATATAGCCTTGCTTCACAGCGAAGGTGCGCCTACACGTAGATGGCGCCCTCGACATTTCCCACGTTTTGTCTTCTTCTTCTTCTTCTTCTTCTTCTTCTTCTTCTTCTTCTTCTTCTTCTTCTTTGACAGCCGTAGTGCTCGAACCAAAGAGACCAGAAGAATACTTCACACACCATATTGCACCGTTTGTGGCTGGCTGCATTCCTTTGTAGGTTAGAAGGCGGAGCGAGTTAGTGCGGAAGACGGCGCTTGCCACGACTCCTGCCGTGTTGCTTGGCCAAGCGGGACGGACGCCATTTTCAAATTACGTAATTCAACCGGATGAAACCGGAGTGACTGGCGCCATTATTAGCAGCTGCAGCAGTTAGCTTGCGCGCCGTTTGAAGGACTTTTGTCTAAATGTGGCTAACATGCGAATGATCAGGAATGGCCTGAAACTAAACACATCCAAGACCAAATGCATACTTCTGCACTCTGCCCGCTGAGTTGTTCACGATTCTTTGACCTTGAATATTGATGGACTACCCATTGAACAGGTCAGAGTCTGCAAGCTTCTTGGTGTCCATTTAAACAATGCTTTATTTACTTGGAATGATTATGTAAACAAGATTTGCCTCAAAGTCTCTCGAAATCTCAATCTTCTACACCGTATCTCCTGATTCCTTCCTCAGTCACTTCTTATCCTCTATCTGAAGTCCTATATACTCCCCACCCTTGATTATTGTGATGTTGTGTGGTTCAGTTGCACAAATAACAAAGCCAAGTGCTTGGAAACTCTTCTAAACTTTTGCTGTCATCTTGTCCTTTGAAAACTCCGTTAACGTTTCTATTCTGCTGCTGCTTTTTGGAAGGAGCTTGGTCTTACTACTCTGTCTGTTAGGCGTAAACTTCATACCTGTATTATAATGTTCAAGTGCCTTCATTCTTTGGCTCCACCTTACCTCAGTACCCAATTCCACTCTTCTTCATCCAGCCACTTCACTCAGTATTCTTGCACTCACCAAATTAATCTTCCTAAGGCCAGGACTTCCTTGGATGAAAATGTTTTAGCTTTGTGCGTGCATCAACTTGGAGAGCACTTTCAAAAGAAACAAGACTGACACACGACCTCCATAATATATTCATCAGACAATGCAAGCATTTACTTTCCCATTAACTTGTTCTCGTGCAATTTTGTTCTACATGATTCCCTTAATCCCATTCTTAACAGATTACATGTCACTTAATGTACAAATCAGTGTTTAATTAAGGTCACTCCTCATCTGTACAGCCCATTGTATCCATTGCTTTTATTTTACTCTCTTTTCTTTTCTGTCTTGTTGGGTGCCTGTTAGAATGGCCATGTTCGTGGCTAAAGGCTTTCCCAACTAAAGTAAGATTCCTGACCTGACCTGACCCGATCACTATTCCCAGGCTCTGTCTCATCAACATACCGACATGGTTCAACACGAAGCTAGGAGGTTATATCTCCCCTGCCGCAGACTGAAGTGAGTTGGGATAGACCTGAATCTTGTGTAAATTTCTGGCATCATCAAGAGGCTGATCAGAGGTGCTCCAACATCGATTGATACGCATAGAAAGGCAGTCTTGGCAGCGTCTTCCACCTTCTCAACACTGGCGTGCAATTAGCACAAGTACCGCTGCCGTTGCACCAGCAGCAAACAAGCATTGTAGCACTCAATCAAACTTTGAATCACTGAGGCCAATCAATCCTCCACTCTGCCATTTTTTCACGTACCCTTGGCTGCTCTCGTCACTGCGGCCAGAGGAAGTAGTATAAACTACATAGCTACTTCAACTGCAATGAGGCCTACGTTGCGTACGCCAAACTTTACCAAGTTGGGGATACTTGTGGAAAACATCATCTGAATTTGCTGAAGCTACAGAATGGAGACGAGGCAGCCACTGTAAGTGTTGTAGAGAATGCCCCCTCTTGCATGGAAACGCTTTAGCTTCTTGCAATACTGTGAAGCAGCGGAAACATGTTGTATTCAGTAGAGAAATGGCCACTTCCTGGAATTTTTGCTTAATGGTCTCACATCCACCATTCCTTTCTTGCATGAACATAGCATGCACACAAGCAAATTATGTTCAGTCATGGGATGTCATGAGCATGCCATGACATGACAAGGTGACACATGCACATGCTGTGAGAAAGGGATGCATACAATGTGGACAGCAGCTGCTCAATACAATAGGAGTGAATAATGAACAACAATTTTAATATAAAGTACACTTTGGACATGAAGCGGGTTGGCTGAAAACGAGAGCCCAGAGCTCCTGGTAAATTTATAACCCGGCTAGCTGGGGTATATATGATTTATACAATGGCAACCAACAATAAGTGTTAGCTATGCTTTCCACCACAGAAGTCTTCATCAGTTACAATACGGAAGAAGGATGAGTGACTCTTCAGTATTGTAACTGATGAAGACCTCCATGGTTGAAATGTTTTACATTCAATTTATCTGTGCTACGTGATTTCTCAAGAACTTGCCCAGTCCTATCTATATATGCCGTAGCAATGAGCCTCTACCAAATTATTATCAAGTGACTTGACAATAGATATATATTTTTATATACCAGTGATCTCTGCCTTTTACGGAAGGTCATCTTGTCACTGGAACTTTCTCTCTGCTGTACATGGGCACTTGCAAACAATTCTCTGTGAATGGACTCCAAGCACCAAGCCATTGATCCTGATGTCTCATCTCTGGCTGATGGAAAAAACGTTGGGAGTGAGCCTGGCTTCAGAATGAGCTTCTTCCTGCTCGGACCTAATCTAATCCTCAGTTGGGCTTCCTGCTCGTAGCAGTCCTTAGCAAAATTCAGGCTGCAAAGCGTGGAGCGCTCTGTAGAGCCATCCCACTTCGCCCAATGTACGCGTACAGCTCGAGTCCACAGCTTCCTCAGCACAGCGTCCTTTGGGAACGCATGCAGGCTGACCCCATCCTTGGTACCTCTGGAACACAGTGCTGCTACACAAGACTGTGGCATTTCTTCTTTATAGCTGCTATGGTTCCTCTCTACACATGTTTGCCAATACGATGTGTACTATTCAGCTTGTCACGTCATCAGGAACTGTTATACACGTCACTACCGAAAATGGAGGCTTTGAAGGAGACACTGACGGAAGTTCGCGATTTTCTCCTAAACTCAAGACTTTGAGTCACTTAAACACCGAGCATTGGTTATTAGATGGGTTAATCTGTCATTTGAGACCAACTTGTTTTAACATGTCAGTGGCCCTTTAATGTGTATATATAGACATCGATGATTCACAGCACACAAACATGGCTGATTCACTATATGTATAGCATGAAATTTATTGCTAAAGAATTACTCCAAGCACAGTTTTGGATATAGCATTTGTTCTGTAATATTAGCAGTAACTGCCAGATCATGCTGCTTTTATAACGTGTGTCGGTTCATTCATTACACTTCTTCCTTCTTGCAGCATACTCACTGTCTGCTATACCCTGCAAATGGTTGCCCTCACAACTGCCTTGTCCCTTGCTGCTCGTCAGGAGGTAGCTGTTGTGACCCTCAACCACTACAACACACCTGTGGACCACTTCAGGCTTTTTGTTGAGATAATTGTGCTTCTGATGTGGGTAGTCAAGATTGGAAATGAGGTGCAGAAAATCATCTGGTGAGTAAACAGAATTTTGTTTTCTGTTCATTTCAGTACCTCATCTAAAGCATCTCCTTCTTGTTTCTCGTTTTCTTGCTTAATACAGTTTGAGACCAAAAATCTACTTCAGGGATTTCTTTGTGTGGGTCAACATCATTGCTATAGTGCTGTTATTCTGCACTATGGTTCTACGAGCTGCTCAGTCTAATGCACAGTGGGCATTTGCTGCTCTCGCATTTCTTGCATACGCCATGTTGGCCTTGGAGTACCTCTCTCTGTTGAAGTGAGTAGGATGTGCAGAGAAGTGACATTTACCCTCTTTTTGCACACTTGCCATTCCTCCCTACCAAATGTGCACATCATGCATGTCAGAATAGTTATATATGCATTGTATTAGTTCCCTGCCTCATGTACAATATCTTTACACCTATTCATTCACTTTCCTGTGTCACACATTGCATATAGGAGTTAACATTAAATCTTTGTTTCCCACCATTAATTTTAGCCTCCACTTAGCATAGACTATTGATGTATTGATGATTGAATTATTACAAGAGTGCATGATTATGCGCTCCTCATTAATGCATGATAATTAAGTCCTTGCCATTAGCTATATGGTGTAGTTACTAAGACGATCCTTTATATGACCACCAATAGTATTTATGCAGTATTACTGTTAACAATGGGAGACATATGCCAAAGGCTTGTATATAATAAATACAATCATTATATTTCATGCTGTTCAAGTTAATGCAGGACAGCATGTGCTATAAGGTGTATTGAATTCACAAGTCCTACTATCTTTTCACTGCTGTTGCTACTCTGTTGTTCACAGGTGGAGTAGCACGTACATCCAAACGTTGTACAGCATTTTGAAATACGATTTGACAAAGTTCTTTGCAGTCTTCCTTGTGTTGCTGCTGGGCTTTGCAGGAGCATTTCAACTAGCTCTACAAGTAGACAGAGCCAATAACGCAGTGATTCTGGAAGAGGGAGGGATGCCCAGTGCCTCTGGAGATGGTGCAGTTAACTCTACAGTGTAAGAGCTATTAAACCTTTGAAAATCTACATCAGCATGTTCGAGTTAAGAAACTATATGATTATTATACAAAGTAATATGGTAATATATGCGAAACAGTGCCATTACATTTGAAATTTTGAGATGAAATTTGAAAATATATACCCTATACTGTTCATTCCTGAAGAATGGGATGAATTCAAATTAGATTTGTATGTGAGGCTTGTAATGTTTGTTCATAATTGGTGAAAACTTCCTAAATTATCTTGTGTTTTTACTTCAGGCATATTTGGCATACTTTTTATCTTGGATTGCGTCTCATGGTCGAAGCAGGCAGTGTCCTTGGCTACAATGGACATTTGGGGTAAGACAGTAAAGAGTACCCAATCCTTGAACTTGAATTGCAGCCTATATATAATAAGAAATTAGTGACTTTGCTCTTGGATGCTCTTCCTACTACAGAATACAGCAAGAGCATTTTTGCATGCGTAAACTTGTATCAGTATTGAGGTATAATGAGGTATTACAATTTGCTCCATTCAGGTGGCTTGCAGTTATATTCTACTTGGGCTTCCTAATGGTGACAGTGATCATCATGCTAAATGTGCTGATTGCACAGATGTCTGACACCTATGCCACTGTCAAGGGGAATGCTAGAGCACTTGCAACCTTCAACCGAGCTAGATTCTTGCTTCGCTACCTGTGTATCATGGAACAGTTGAAATCGAGGCCAATTGTAAGCACACTGGTTAGCCTTATACTGCTGTACAGCTGCCAATGTATAATGCTAAGCTAATTATAAGTTTTAGTACTGCGTAGTTATCAACTGTACATGTAAACCTTCAATATCCACTGAAGAAGGCAACCAATGTTGAATGTAATCCTTGAGTAGTGGTTTCCATCAAGAATTCTAAAAAAGCAATTTATTGATCATTGTAGAACTAGATACATAGCTGTCTGGTATACTGCTATACTCTCTGATTATTACAGTGTATACTGCTATAAACAGTACTGTTTGCATGTAAAATGGTAGTTTGTAGATTGTAGATCTGGATTGGTCCTCTACCCTCTATTTCGACTTGATTATTTGATTATGACTGCTTATCACTTAGTTCTAACAGAATTGATTAGGCTTTTATATGCTGCTATGTATAAATATCTGTTTACATGCACTATGTATTATCACTATAAATATAGTTGTATATACTGTAACTTGCCTTGCATTTATTTAGTTGTCCCACTTCTCTTTGATCTTCCACTTTCTGCATGTGGTAGACAAATGAAGGCAAACACGACCAGACTAAAGATACTATTATCTGGAGTGACCAGGGAATATGGCCTGATGAATGCTGTAGTGCAGTTTTCAGAGGCTTGAAGAAAATTGCTCAATGCCTGTAAGCAGCAGTGCATGGTAATACTCCTGCATGGGCAATGTGTGACATTTGTACAATCAATAATAAAATTATATAACACTTATATTAACTATACTTATTAATCCTTCTCCTATATTTATGGACCCCCAAGCCCTCCCCGGGCCAAATTATCAATGACCTATAGATTGTAATATTGTATGGAAGCACATGCATGTATGCTCATACCTTAACATGCATGAGCTTAGCTTAGCTTCAGTCTGCACTAAGTGTATATTTGGTTTACCGCTATGACAACAATCGCTTGCACTGTATATATTTATCTAATAATTCTTCTTCTCTCTCTTAAACACTAATCACTCCTGCTGCAGCTTTATGGAAAAAAACATTGCCTTGAGGGAGAGGTAAGGATGACCTGTGAATTCACTGCACTATCATTGGCATGCACACACTCTGTACATGCATGGTTGTTATGCCTCACACATGAAATTGCACGTATGAGTGTGATAAGAGACTAAGCAAGCACATATTTTTGCTTTAGTGCAAATCTAACACAATAACTCTTATAATATATAGTAATGGAAAATATGCACTGCATACACTTGTGGTTGTGTATAATATGCACAAATTTCTGAGTTAGCAAATTGTTGCTCCTGTCTTACCAAGCACTGAGTTGGAGTCAAAGCAAGAGGCAATGACCTCGCAGAGCATGAATAAGGTGATGGAAAAGTTGAGAATGACCATAAGGAACGATCTCAGGGACATCAGAAGGTGAGCCATAAATTGTGCATTTCTACCTGTATAGTGCAGGATTGTATGACTTTCATCCTTCTATTTTAGAGCTGTACGATCACGCAAGCAGGCCACTGGGCATGATTAACCACGGAACCATGCACTAATAGTGTTTTAGCGACTTGAGTAGAATCTGTTCACTGCAAACACCAAATATATCACAATACAGTAGCAAAAGTATTGTGTGCTAGGTGCACATGTAGTATACATGGCTGATTAGATACTTATGTACATTACCATATATTATAATTTAATGTAAATTTTTCCCGATTGCTCAACTAATATATAATAATGCTATTGCTGAATTATAATGCATTTTTATTATATTATTACTAGTGCTGGGTGATACTAACCCACATGTGCATGTGTGGGGTATCACACAAAAATGGGAGCTTTGGTATATTAATGTTCATGCATGCATGGGAACACCGTGTCTTTAAGGTTTTGGATAATACATGTGTGGTATACTGCTGGTCTAAGCCAAAGTGTGATAACAAAGTCACTGATTGTATAGAATAGATGGTGTCTGAAGATCAATGATAGAACTCTAAATCTGATATTTTCAAATAACGTTGTAGTCTTGTAACTAATTTAAAGAGTATGTGTAATGATCGATGCATGTTATCCATATTGCACAGTATAAATCAGCTAGAACAATACTTTAGGAAGAAGTGCTCATAACAATTTACAGTGATGACACAAAGCCCAATAATATATACAGCTGTTTGTCCATCATAATCTTGCACGAAGCATGAAATTAATCAGTGAAGTAAAGTACACAAGGTGGGCTCATGCAGGTTTTCACAAACCCACAATGTAATTATCAGCAAACCCATATAGAAATGTGTCTACTGAAGCCCCGAGAGGTCACTCATGGTCACCTCACTGTTGTGGCCTGCTTTGTTAACTGGTCAGTGCCACATGCAGGCATCGAAGCATGGCCACATTTGATTCAATCAGGATAGTGTAGAGTGTGCATGTGTATACAAGTGATTTGGCATGGTACATCTGGCCATAGCCACACATGCAGGCCCTTACAAGAGAGTGGCTTGTTGAGTGGGCTAGCTGTACTGGAGTATTTAGGCTTAAGCTTACGCATGCACATTAACTAACACACCTTCCTGTTAGCTATATATACCATCCCTACTTCTTCACATAGCTATACAAACGACTTCATCCAGTTCGGTAATGCATGCATAGCTGTAAGTTGCTGTTTTTCATTTCCGTTACTTGACATCTATTTAAGCAACGTGCCTGATAAAAATGGCTGCTCTTATCTTAACGTATTAGCGTGCTTTGGCGAAACTAGCCAAACGGCGACGGTGAGGAATAATTGAAGGCCATTTTGTTGCGCTGGCATACCATTACAGTAACACGGCAGCCGGTTCATCTAGAGTGGCATAACTGCATGTGCTTGACATTTCTGTACAATATTCATCTAGTTACTTTAATTAAGGAAGGTGTAGCTGGCTAGCTATTTGTCAGCGCAAATATAATCTGCTGTACGTAGCCATAGTCCTTTGGATATGCAAAAGCTGCACAACTAGTGTATTTTGGAATGGCCAACAGAATAAGCATATACAGAAACAAGCAACAGTCACTATGATATTATATCTCATTACTGTGGCGTTTATAGCTGCTCGGCATTACTAATTTCCTTGTATATGGAACTAGCTTAATAGTTAGCTAAGCTTAGCTGCACATTTAGGCCTATGTACAAGGAAATTAGGATGGCTGAGTAAACACCACCGTAATGAAGTAGCTATATTGTAGGGACTGCTGCTTGTTTCTATGCTTATTCTGTTGGCTATTCCTAAATCCTCTAAGAAATATTTATTCACCAGTGTATACAATGTGTAACTGATCATGACAATGGCTCCTAGCCAAAACATCTCTTGTATAAATTGACTGCTAGCAATCATTATGCACCAGCTCTCACAAGTTGCTACATGCGCAGTGAAATCAAGTATCACACTGCATGCAGCAATAATGAAGGAATCATACTGCATGAAACCTGTACATGTAGGCATCTCTTGTATTATTACCATTGCATGTGTGCTTTATACATAATTGATAAATCTAAAGCTGTGAATGCAATTGTAAGCCTAAAAATAGATGAGAGAGTGCCCTTGAACAAATTAAGGATGGGATGATATGTAGCCAATATTGGATGCATTAATGGCCACATCTAGCACATGTTCAGTCCAGAAATCCCCTATATTTCTGTGGTGGTCCAACCCTGTAACAGCTACCACTGTCTCTGTCGCTTGTGGTGGTGGTAACATTCATGCAAGTCTATTAACGCCATATTTGTACTGCACACCCTAGCTGAAAGCCAGATATTCAAAACGATGACACTGTATAGCTGTTTTGTTGACCTGAAGAAAGCCTTTGCAACATTAAATACAGCATCACGGAAACATTCAACAAAGCAGACAAATCTCTTCAACAACTACAAATTAGAATAATTTCCCTAGGCATTACTGATTTTAAAACTATGGAACGCTTGTACATATCACTAATCCGACCCAAGGGCCTGTCGGGGGGGGGGGGGGGGGAGCAAGTTAAGAGGATACAGGTTGCATGGTCAAACATGATTTCACAGTGTGTGAGCCATATCTAACTCTGATCACCAACCCCAAGACCTGTAGTGCACTAACTAAATTTTGAATATCAGACCACAAGCTCCACATCGAAAGTGGTCATCACTGTGACCCCCCCAAACCGGTTGAAGAGTGCCAATGTTAAATCTGCAACAATCAAGTGATTGAAGATGAAATTCACTTTACACCTATTCAATGGCTTCTATTATTGTGACCTCAGATCCCCACTCATACAACGAGCAGCCACCCTAAATCATAGTTTTCCCCACCTCACCCTTAAAGAAAATTTACATTCCTGATGTGCACCCCCATCCTGCTCTAGTACAAGAAACTGCCCTCTACATCTATAAAGCCATGCAAGGTCACTTTGCTTGTCCCCGCGCTTATTGATTAAAGCCTTGCACCACCCACACCCTTAACCCAACCTTGCTAATTCCCGCAACTTATCTTGTCTATGTTAACTTGTGTATATTATCTATGTTGTCTAACTTGCCTGTCTATGTTCCATGCAAGTCTTAGTCCTGTACTATCTGCACAAACCGATTGTATCACTCCCATTCTGTTATGAAGTATCTCTGCTGAGGTCATGCAAGGGCCGTTTTGGCTATGACCAGTGATGGCATAATATTATATTAATACAAGTCCGGAACTTTTTACAAAGCTTATACTGCTAGATACATATTATATGGAGCTGTAGCCTAGGCTATGCTGATTATTGTGCACATTCTTCAGCTGAGCATGTCAGGCAGCAATGCAAGTACGTATGTAACCGATATGTAGATAGTTATACACCAGTTTGCAGAGTTCATTCCTCATGCAGCCATGCATGAGTATATAGCAGCTTAAGCTTTAGCAAGTAGAAAAGAGCGTGTGTGAGGAAGAAGAGATCGAGGCAGCGTGACTTTGTACAGCTACAGTGCGGGCACACCGCAGTGTACCCGTACAAATGCGTTGCTTGTCAAGCATACGTCATTTCAGCCGAAGACCCACATGTATATGAAACCATATATGGCAAGTGATATTCAACTCTCACAACGCGTGAGGTCTTCGCTTCGACCGCTCGTGTTGGGGCTGTGAGCCGAAGGCCTGAAACCAGTTCAGGCTCGCCTAATCGTTGCACTTGAGCCCCCCCCAACAGCCAATAATGAGCGGAACAATCTTTGCAAACCAACGTGCTAGTTGTGGTGACCTGGATGACGCAGAGAGGGGCGATTCTTCTGGTGGACAGCAGGCGAACGGACACGTGCAAGGCAATGTTGGAGTCGAAGGTGAGGTGTTGACTGTGCGCCCCGGTACACAAGGGAACGTAGTGGGTATATGCGCTGTGGCAAGCGCGGAACATATGTATCTAGCGAACGCGAAGTGCTGTGATCCATTGCTCCCGAAGCCTTCACTTAATTCTGTTAGATAGCTATGCTGTTGAAGCATGGTCAAAGAGAGTGTGAACTGTTGAATGTATTACACGTAGGGGTGCTTAATAATTGTGGACTGTTTTGGTATTAAACAAGAGTCACCATACTAGGATGATCAGGTACACACGCCATTTGTACTTACCTCGCTTAGCTGTCCTCTTGCACTGAGTGCTTGTGTTAATGTATTACATCAGACAGCACGGTAGTGTTGTCTATGTAGGGATGGCCATGGTTGTTTGTATGCTGTAATACAAACGAAAAGTAGCGCTAGTCCTGAACAAAAGCAAGAAAGGACAAAAGGAACCGCCAGCGAGGAGGGGAGGCTATACAGTTTACAGAGCTAACCTTACTTCCAAGCACCAGGACGCTGTCATGTAGAAAGCATCGACGCCTTTTCCATGTTTCCAGAAAATGATTGTTCATTTAAGTGCATTCTACTTAGTAATTAGGCAGAACTCAGCCACCTGCTCGTGGTATGGAAACCGATCAGAAAGCAGAGCATTGCAAACCTTTGGTTAGTGCACCACCCCAAGTCTGAAAATCTCTTAAAATGCATAGCTTTGATATTTAGAAATTTTGTCTTTGACAATGAAACTGGTTCGGCCATGGCTTGGCCAGGCCGGACTGGGTGCTACAATGTCATTGACACCCAAACATGCACTCTCACACATACTCTAGATCTAACATACTGTATGCCCACAAAGCTACATAAATGCAACACAGGCACACCCACACCCACACTAACGGCAGTGTCCACTCTGATCTGTAAGCTAGATTGTACGTACTATTCAGTACTGTGTGAACCTGTGTGATAATTCAATACCATTCTCTGTATGCATACAATAGCTGTGTGGAAACATGATGGCCTATATAGGGAAAAGAGTCACCAAAAAATATAAATATTTTAGGAAGTGCTAATGTAATTAATGTGGATGTTCAGTGATAAACTTCCCTTTCCTATTCCATGCAGCAATTGATGCTTAGTGAATAGTCCTCTTTTAAAGTTTTGGGCCAATAGTTAATTCCACTGCACAATCAGTTGAGTGTTTGCAAATGCATGTGGGACAAGCTTTGGCCGTCGTTAGCCAACGCGCCGTTTAGAAGGTCCGCAGTGATTGTGTCAGTGGGCCATCATTTTAATTACTGCAAGGTAGCTTCCGGTGGATGTTCCTGACTTTGAGCGGAGCCTAGGTTCTAGCTGCACTTTGGTTCCACTCCAGAATAAAAACATGAGGGCCAGATACTTGTAGTGCTGTCCTGTGGTTGTAGCAATGTATCATATCTGAGATTAAGCTCCATAAAAAGTGCAGAAACAAGAAAGACTACTACACAGTGGAACATTCACCATTGTCCCTACATTAAAGAGTGTTGCACCATATAGTACTACACTCTTGCATGCATGTAGGGACATCTCTGTGTAGTAGCTTTTCCTTGTTTCTGTACTTTTTATGCCAGCCCTACATCTTTAGTAGTTTTTGTAGAAACGTTTTTATTCTTTCTTGTAATATTATGAAGAATGAAAGTAAAAGACTACTACGAACTACCAAAATTTATGCTCTGTGTGTTCTTATTTGAATTTGCTTGTCTGCTATCTTGACATGTGTATGCGCATGGAGCTCAGATCATTGTGAGGATTTTATATGGTAGGTTGACCTCCATGCAGATAGAAACATTTCATACCTGTCATATTATTATAGGGTTGTTGAGTGACAAGGCCATCTTTTTCATCTGTCAATGCACCATTCTTATAATCTGTATGATGTGTGTATAATAATAAATGTCCATGGGATGGCATAGATAGGACAGGCAGGCAGACAGGCATAAATAGGACAGAAACAAGTAAAGACTGTGCACAGTGGAGCAATAACCATGGTCCCTACATGCAAGCATGTTGCACCTTATACTCCTACATCCTTGAATGTAGGGACGATGGTTAATGCTCCACTGTGTAACAGCCTTTACTTGTTTCTGTCCTTTTCATGCCATCCCTACATCCTTACAATTTTTGTAGAACATTTTTATTATGTCTAGTTTCTTCACCTCTTATGGAGCATGAGCTAAGATGCACAATATAGCTAGCTACAGTATTTTAACTTCTTTGTGTAGCTCCTGATAGAATTACCATATTCGCTCTAGCTGCAATTTGCAGTTGAAAAATTGTATTGACATTGTAAATAGTTCATTCCACAAGCCAGATGCCACGCTGAGTCGTTGAGCAAGGCGAAGTATTCCACAGTGGTGCAAAACAACGGAAGTAGGAGCCTTCAGAAGTTGTCCGCAGCTGCTCGCAATGGCACCAGTCGCGCCGGTTTCATCCGGTTGACTTACGTAATTTGAAAATGGCGTCCGCCCCGCTTGACCAAACAACACAGCGGGAGTCGTGGCAAGCGCCGTCTCCACACTAACTCGCGCCGCCTTCTAACCTACAAAGAAATGCATCCAGCCACAAATGGTGCAATATGGTGCAAGAAGTATTCTCCTGGTCTCTTTGGTTTGTGAGCTACGGCTGTCAGAAGAAGAAGAGGAGGAGGAGACGATGAAGAGTGTGAAAAGTCGAGGGCGCTCTCTACATGTAGGCGCACCTTCACTGTGAAGTAAGGTTAGCTATGTGCACTATTCAGTCCCCGCTTCTTCGTGGGAAGCTTCGTTTGCTGGTTTTCGGCCCTATTCAGGAGTAGTGCGACTTTTCGTTTGTATTCAATATCAATATCAATATCAATAAATATTTAAGTGCACTGTACCCATAGGTACTAGGACACCACGTGGTCCAATGCAGCACTGCACAAATCAAAAAGGATAGGGATAATAATAGTAAGTGGCGTCATAGTGAATGAGTTAGGCTAGTTAGAATGTACAGGGGGACTAATAGAACCTAGCTGACCACGTAGAGTTAATGATAGACAAAATATGATAGTTCCTACATGAAAGTGATAACACCAGGGCTGCTACATCTCCATTGCTCTTTCCTGAGAGGTCTTCTTTTGCTTTGTCCATGGCTTTCAAGAGAGGCTGTCTGTGATGATCCCACGCAGAGCACTGCAATAGCCAATGACACACATCCTCAACCTCCCCGGCCCACTGTCACACTCCTTGCATATCCTGTCCTCCCTCTTCACCCCATGCCATCTTCCCATCTCAATCTGAAAAGCAGCAGTTCCACCTCTCAACTTCAACATCATCCTCCTTTCCGTCCGTATTACCAGACCTGGCGAGACACACGCATTAGGGTGTGGCACATGCATTTCTACCACACCTCCATCTCACACGCACAGCAAACTCAATCTCCAGCCTAGCTAGCTGAATGGCAACTAAGGAGTTCAAAAGTATTGAAAACCTGTAGCTACTGGAGGATGAAATAGTGCTAAAACTGGCTTTTTCCTCTGCTGATTCACTATAGAAGACAGTCGCCTTTCATCTTCACAACGTTTCCCATGATTTCAGCTTCTAAAATGTGTACCTAGAGTTAGGCAGCCACTTTGACGATGCAAAATGACGTCATTGTACATCAGTTGCAAGCATAAAACTGAAAGCCCCCCAAACTAAAACTCCAGACTATGCTTGAGGTACTTGATTAACCCATTAGCGCAGAATGATGCCTGTAGGCATCATATATTAGTTTGCGCATAAGTCTGGATGATGCTTGTAGGCATCGTAACCGAAAGTGCGCATTAAGCTTTGTATATTTCTTGCTAAGAGCCTTGCAAGGACACCATTTTTGAAGGATAGATAGCAGTCACAGAGCTTTGAACAGCCACGTTGTCCCGTCCCTTAGTTGCATCCAAAGCCCACACTCGAGTGCCAAAGTTTGCATCCAGTACACAACGGGTGAAGGTGAGTTTATTACACGATGCAACGACAAAACTAGGGCGAGCAGGAGTCTTGAAGTTGTACAAGACGACCCTTCCATCTTTCTGCCTGACATTGGCAACACGGCGCTTTTCTTCCTACCGTCTCGGGCGCAAATATAGCTAAAAATTGTGGCACACCGAATTGCTCACATGCGTTGCCATTTTAATTTTGTCACTTGGTGCACAGCGCGAATTTGAAACTTCAGCGCTAATGGGTTCACAAAGTAGACATCAACTGAATGAAGCCAGTTCCACCATGTAGACTTGGTCAGAGTCAGTTATCTATGTATATATTTCAAAATTTCCTTGGGGTATGCCCCAGATTCCATACAGTGGATAGTTGCTTTATCAAATTGAACACCCTTTAGGATAATGATCCTTGACCTTCCCCTGTGTAGTAATGTAGCTACATCACTGGGTCCATCCTCCAGCATTCTCATTAATGCAACTTGGCAGCTCTATATTACAGCATACAAACATCAACTGCCATTCCTACATAAACAACACTGCCATGCTGTCTGATAGTCTTGCGGCTGCCAAATCATTGTGATCATTGTGAGCAGACAAGATAGCACCAATGGGAAGCTGCCAGCAGTGAAGTTGGCATGTGGTAGGACAGTGTAAGTGGAGAAACCTGTGAAACGTAAGGAGATGAAGTGTTCAGGGCACTTTAAGGGGATGGCTGTGTGAAGATGAAACGGCAGTGGAGGTTATCAGGGAACTGATGAATTTTGAAATTGTTGGTTGAGGCAAAAGAAAGCACTCTTCAATAACCACAACTCTTGCAGGGGGTCTGACAACATGCGAGAATGTTCTGCAGGACTCGTCCAGTCACCCAAGCCAGAGGCTTGTACACAGTACACGTCTTGGGCTAGTCTGAGCTGCTGTCAGCTTCGTCTGTCCTTCTGAATTGTCACTAAGGACTGAAGTAGTCTCACACGCCAGCCCCTATTTTCCCTATTGTGGAATCACGTTCAGGTCACAATCGGGTTGTAATTTGATGAGATTCTTCATGAATGAAATTACTTCCTGTTCATTCATTCCTCCAGCTCTAGGTCTCAGTTCCACTCTTTTGGCTTTTGGCAAACCTGACCAGATAGATGACACCTAGGAGGAAACATGGACAGCCTCTGTTATTTTATTTAGCAAGTGTTGCATTTCATTGTAAGCCACTTTACTTTCTTTCCCGGATAATCATGCTTGCATGGCATGGGATATATTACCAACTGTAATGGTGCTCATTGCCATGGAAATGGGGTAACACCAAATGTGTACACAGTCAGGAGCAGTTACAGGTAGTACCCTGAAACACACTTGATTCTTCTAAGATAGTGTAGCTGCAAGCTTCGTAAGCAGCATAGATGCACACAATGAAATGCGTACAGATGCGCATACGTACATGCAGGCTATAGATTAAATCAAGTTTGTGCTTAAACGTACCGTGTTGTCCCTAATTTTTTGGCTCCCTAAATGTTTGGCTCCCACCTAAATAGGGTCGGATCATGCTTGAATTTTTGGCGAAGAATGGCTGCCCCTTATTGTTTGTCTTGGACTAGTTATGTTCCCACCCCCCAAAAGAAAAAAACTTTTGGGGGCTAAGAATGAGACTAATCTTGGACTCTAATAAGTTGTCGTCTGCTGCGGAGTCTAATGAATCATTGCACTCACCTAATTCACGTTCAAAGTAGAGTGTTGTATCAACTGCAGCCTCCTACTGCTCCATGTAAGCACGATGCCCACGAACAGCTGCCTCGACCGTAAGCGAGAATTTAGGCATTTTGTTTTCTAGTAGCTATTCCATTGCGTACTCTACTTAGTCATCATAATTCCCTAATGTTTCGATGTGCTTCCAGTCGCAACCCATATATTCTTAAGTGCCGACTTGGATCTGTGTTTTATTCTGCTGAAAAATTAGGGACAATACGTAAACCCCTTCTGATTTAACATGGTATCGAGAAATACTGGCAGTAGTGCTTTATGGGATTTTTGCTACCTGGGTACTACTGCAGTAGGATCTTGTGCATATTGAAAGAGGTTAAATCACTAGAGTATATTGCATTTTAACCTATTTCAACCTAGCTTGACCTGTCTGTGCAGTGGCCAACTGCAACAAAACAGACCTTTCAACTTTGTGTATGTGGTGTGTTACTCAAGAGCAGGCATTCCGTCTGTGCACCAGCATGTGTGTGTATGTTTTGACTTTGGTACACACACTGGCTTTTATTCCTGCATGTGTAATTTACAGGTACACAGGGCCCATGTATTGAGTTCAGACCAGAAAGTGCTGTTGACGATGTTGATGCTGTTCACTGTATTGATGCTTCAGATGGCCCTTCTGGTGAGCCTGGCCTGGTGTCAGTAGGCATTCGATACTCATTGATATCATGTTAATGCTGGATTGCATGTTGATATATTGAGTGTAATTGTGTAGAATTGGAAGGAATACTGTCATATATGTACAGAGCAGTACGACTTTTGACAATGCAAGTATTAGTCAAGCTTGCCCCCTGGCCGTGAGCTTGTACTATCTGGAAATCAAGGGATGTGACCTCTTGTGTGTTAGCCGAGTGCAGGCATTCTGTTTGACACTGGTGCACAAACTAATTTATATTTTGTATATCCTACAGGTGCACGGGGCCCACATATTGTGTTCAGACAAGAAAGTGCTGTTGATGCTGTTGATGTTCCAGATGGCCCTACTGGTGAGCCTGGCTCCAGCATCAGCTCTTCAATGCTGTATGCATTCTATAAGCATTGATAACATGTTAATACAGGATTTCATATATATTCTTTGAGAGTAATTGTGTGGCAATAGAAGGAATAAATTCATAAGACATACAGGTCAAATTGGTTTTAAAATGGTGAAACTGTCATATTTGTAGTGTCTTTCTGTTTGAATACAGCTGTGATCAATGATCACTACTGATGTGTGTGTCTGACTTCATCGAGATGGTGGTTTGTAGGCCATGAGGTTACTAGTGGAGACAACGAACCTAGGTTGCGTGCTGAGGCAGCCGGTCACTTAAGCTTTCAATGAAAGGAATTGTCGGTCTACAAGGCACTTGGAGTACCATTGTTGCTGTTCCTTGTCAGCGACTCATTCCAAACTTGAAAGCATCCCAGCCTAGTAATCCACACAATGCTGCCAAGACCAACTAACCGTCTCACCCACTTGACCTTCGCTCAGAGTGGCAGTTGAGTGGATGACTGTTGTACCAAATCTTTTTTGGCATTAGTTGGTCATTTAGTATTATAGTAGATCTCAAACTATCAATAATCTAGTCAACTAGTTGCTGTCTTGTTGTGATTTATGTTACCAGGTAAACTCACATCATGCAAGCAAATGGCATTCACAGTTACAGGATTGCTTCCGTTGTTATGTATTGCACCTTAGGCTACGATCATCTTCTTCCACGTGTGACTCCCTTTTTCAGTCAAACAGTGCCTAACTATCACTGGCAGAAATCTAGAAGACTGCACCCACGATGCATCTACATGCACGCACTGGTTTGGCAAATACTTGCGGGTATAGCATTGACCACTTCTCAGTGCATCTGTTTATGCTTCATCAGCATAGTATATAGCTGTAGGTATTAATAGTATTGATTACATAAATGCACACTATAACTGAGCATCTACTTAGGGTTAGGGTTAGGGGTGGGGGTAGAGTAAGTGCTTGCAGGCTCATCTACTTACAGGATAATAAATTTAACAAAGTTTGTGCCCATCCTTTGCGGTGTGTGTGTTTTCCACACGTACAGCAGTGGTAGGTGTGTGTGTTTTCAACTTTGGTACACAAGTGGTATATTTCTGTGTTACCTGCAGGCACACAATGCCCACGAATTCTGTTACTTACAGAAAATGCTGTTAGTTCTGCAGGTGGTCCTTCCGGTAAGTTTAGCCTAGTGTCAACTCTTCACTGCTGTATATGCATTGTACACACATTGATGACAATTTGCTACAGGACTGCATGTTGATACTCTGTGAATATTTGTGTAGCGGAATAAATAATTATGCAGTGCAGAACATTGTGACGTTTGGCCATGCATGCAAGAACTAGTTAATGTCGCCTTGTATACTTACACCAGTCTGCATGCTTATGTGGTGGTTGTGAATAGTTTTAGTCTTTCATGTGTGAAGTATGAGCAACTATGAGCAGTGCTTTGCACAGTAAATATTGGACTTGGATAAACTGTAATTTGTCTCATAATGTGTTTTCTGCACAGGTGCAGCTGTTAACTCTCCTGATTATAAGACACCTTCACGTGAGTCCAGCGTAATTCATTCAATATTGTATTCCCTATATGCTTTATGATTCAGTGGAAGTAATATTCACTTGGATCTATACAATCTGGACAACTTTTTTGCATGTAACCGATAATGCAGTGATTTTGTTGGTCAGCATGATTTTGGGTGACACATTAAGCTACCCTAGTTTCTTCAACCCCCACTTTATGACATGTTGGACTAGCAGTGGCTAGATACAGATATTGTCCATAGCTGCTAGGTTCTTACGTAGAATAGACCTGAAGGATGATGTTTTACTGTATGCACTTTTTATTCGCAAATTGATATTTTTCACGGATTTGCAATTTCGCAGGTTTCATGATTTTAAATTTACAGATGTTGGAGCCAGTGGTGTTGAGATGTTCGGGAGTATACAGGATAGTATGCTTCAGTGACATTTGCATGGTACTCTGGGCTATCTTTGCCTTCTCACATGCTGTCACTGTTGGCTTGTCACAAGAGGTTCTCCTCTCTTTTTTTTACAAAACCATTACCTCATTTCACTAAGCCATATGTGCGCAGTACTCTCAGCTAGCTAGTCAGCTATGCATGGCTATTTATGCACCACCAACGAAAGAGGAGCCCTTTATTCATATCAGGCATGTCGCCACGTTTATAGACATGAACTAGTGTGCTTTGTGACCTTCAAGAAAAAGCATCCTAATATGAAACAACTATTGCCGGTCAAAGAAAGGGTAATGTAGTTGTCGCCATTTTTAGCAATTGTGATGTCATGTTTGGTGGTTTTCTGACATACAGAATGCATAAATACTCGCAGACAGAAGTTTCGTGGATGGCTGCTAATACGCAAAAACTGTGAACAGTAAATCCCACAAAGATTAAAGTGCATACAGTAACTCATCCTTTCACCATCATTGAATGTAACAACATCCTATGGATCTAAACACACAGGAGCATCACACTAGGTCTATGGTTATTGTGCATTAGAGGTACATAACATTACGTGTTTACTTTTGCATTTCCTTGTTATATAGCCTTGAATAATGCAGTCCCCGGTGAATTTCCTGTTGAAGGTACGCAATTTGCATTCTGCACACAAAATCATTTCAGTTGCATGTTGCATTTGTTTAATTTTGCCTTTTAATCGATCTGTTACAATAGACTTGATTGCACATCATAAAATGGAAAGTATGTAGCTACAATAAAAGTGAATTCTCACAATAACAGTGATGATGTAAGAATGTATTTCTCAAGTTACGAGTCTTTGACCAATGCATTGCTTTCAGAGCACAAGATAGTGACTGCGCCTTCAATGGACTTTGTCTTCTAGTTGTGTCCAAGGCATGCAAATAGTTGCAAAATTTTAGTGCACATGCATGTACGTGTATATACACATGTGGAGAGTAGGTGTAAAAAGGAAAGTAAGTTCAATCATTAGCTTGTCAAGCACTGTTCCTTTTAAGTTGGTCGTTTATGTTAGAGAAAGTCTTAGAGGTGGTGCAGATGTAATGTAACTTTGCCATCTTGCACACTGTCAGTGTTGGTCTCTTATTTCGTTATGATAGAATTCACCTTCTTTAATTTTGCAGAGCCCGAATTGAAGTACTCAGCTTTTATGCCATTCAAGCATACTATGTTTAAGCATTTTCCTTGTCAAGCAGTTTCAGAGTTCAAAGAATGGACCCAGGAGGAGCTTTTTTCCCTGCTCACCAAGAGTTTTGACAACCAAGAATCCTGGATAACTGCTGCAAAGCGTCTGGTGTGGAAATCAGACAAAACTCCTGAGGTAAGTATTCATGCAAAAGCATTAGTCTCATGCACCAGACCCCAAAAGAGGCTGGTATTACTGCATGAGCCGACTTGTACCATATGAATATAATTATTG
The DNA here is from genome assembly GCA_964019415.1 of Ianthella basta. Classification (NCBI taxonomy): domain Eukaryota; kingdom Metazoa; phylum Porifera; class Demospongiae; order Verongiida; family Ianthellidae; genus Ianthella; species Ianthella basta. Next base: position 6,269,422 of record OZ025872.1, on the reverse strand, counting down.
CATGATTGTGGTTAACTCTTACACAGTGTCGTCTGTACTGTGGCAGTGGGGCAAACATAGTAAGTAGTGCCCATGCAAATTCACATTCTTTTACTTGTGCAGCTCACTTTTGCTCTATTTTCAGAGTGTAACTGATCAAAATTCACAGTGCGTTCAATTTTAAGTGAGCCATTGCCATGTCTTTAAATTTACGCTGACGTCGTATAGCAATCAGCGAACCTGATTGGCCAGTACACTGGATACAATTTGGCATACACAGAAATACCATGGCCAGTCACCATCCAGTGCATGAGACTAGCATAAGCATATGAATTTCTCTCAGAGTCTAATTCACTATCAAATTATAGACTTTGCCAGGCTTAATTCTTCTACCTACTACTGTACATACTCTGATGTTTGTTTGAATTTTGTTGGGTGGAGGGCACCACTGTGTTCCAAGCCGGAGGACGCAAGGAGATACTCTTGAAAGGATGAAGAGACAAGTTTAACCCTCGTGCCTAATGGGTTAAATAGCTACATGCTCCCTTTTCCAAGATGCACTTGCATTTGTATTAACAATGAAATTTATTGTGGGGAGGCTTTACCTAGAAGGCTACTCTCACTGGCACTCACAATAACTATGAAATGGAGGTTTATGAGCTTCGAGTGCAGTATTGACTTCAATAGGATACAGAACATTTCGATCCGTGGATCTTCATCAGCTGTAATGAGCACAAGTAAATTAACAGCTGATGAAGATCCACGGATCAAAATGTTCTGTATCCTATTGAAGTCAATACTGCGCTCGAAGTTCATAAACTTCCATTGCATCATGACCACGCAGTAATGAACCTTTACAGTGTCACAATACTATATGCACAGTATATATGGACAGCATAAACATACATTCAGCAACTCAGTAAGTAAATCAGCTACCTAAGGCTGCTCATTTCAACAGGTATTAATTAGCAAATTTAACGAATAGTGTATAATGGCAAATAATTGTATACTCATCTTTTGTGAGTTGAACAATTTTGTTATAACTCAAAAACTCAGAAGTGCTAAATTTGTATGCACAAACTCCTGGACCTTTCCCAACACTAAATATAAATCTGGTCAGCACTAAAATTTGTAGCCCTGAGATAGTAGTTCAGTTCATTATCTGTGGGGCAGTGTTTGTTGTCAGGACATTTTGTCCAGCTTGACAACTGACTGCTACAGTCTGGGCTCAAACGTTCAACATCATAACCACCAGATCTTGATTCTTTGCCTTTAGCTCCACGCCACTGGCAGCCCTATTATGAACATTCTTCCCCTCTTTTCCACTATGCTGTAAGACAATGTCTGGACCCGGCCTACCCGACTCCTGCTACACCACTAAAGTGTGGCAAGGCCATCACAGTGCATGTAGCTTCTTGAACTTCGATTTTTTTTGCAATCCTGAATGAGATCTGATCAGTTGCTCATGTGTACTTAAGTGCATGTGTCCACAATTTATGATGTTTTTGAAGTACTGCATTTATAGTAAACTCCTTTCCTCCAATATACCTAATGATCTAGGGAGTGAGTATGGAATTTGAGCTTGAGCACATTGCTTTGTGCTTGAAGAAAGCCGTGTGGGAGGAATACAAAGTTGAAAATAATGCACCCGGAAGACGCGGCCTGTTTTGGGTTCTGGATCCATTCAAGCGTTGTAAGCAGGAATCAAAACCGATCAGTCTCAACATCTTCAGTGTAAGCTTCTTCACCAAGTCAAATTTGTATTTTAGTGTTATTATCTGTGCATGACCAGTGCTGACTTAGTACCATAGTTATTGGCACAGCATGTGTTAATGGATACTGACATCCTTTCTGCAGTTTCGTGCCCTGTTTGGTGCTGTTCTCTGCACACATGGTAAGGAGGCGGCTTTGCAGTTGGAGCACGGACGTTATCCCATTCACGTTGCAGCAGAGAAGCTCCTTCCTGATGCTGTCTCCTACCTTCTCAACTGGGAAGCGTACGCCAACATGCAGAACCTGGTCAACCAGCCAACCCTGGTTAACCAACAATCCCTCTATGCAAAGAGAACAGCCCTGCACTATGCAGTCCGCTTTTGGCAGCAAAATGAAGTGAAGCAGAAGCAGCAGAAGACCCTGGTACAAGTCCTGAAGGCATTCAAAGCTGATCACAAAGCGCAAGATTCTAGAGGACATGTACCACTGTTCAATGCCATTCTGACTGAGGACATTGACTTGATTGAGCTACTGATTGAAGATTCACCCATTAACCATGCTGATGTTGATGGTGATACTCACCTGCATATTGCTGTTGATAGTCAATGCGAAAGAGTTGTTAAGCTTCTGATTGAGAATGGAGCTGATCCATTGCTACGTAATCATGATGGTCAGACTCCTTCCCATATTGCAGCCCAGCGATTGCTTTCTTGCTTGAAAGCAATGGATGAAACATGCAGTCGCATGGGGATTGAGCTCGTCAGCACATTCAGTAAGGAGGACATGTCAGGGAATACACCGCTGGACTATGCAGCCATTCATAATCAGAAGAGTACTTTCCATTTCATGTGGAATAGTATTCAAAGGGAAATACCGCTGAGCAGTGCATCATACAGGCCTGTGCTGGATCGTCTCTATGGCCACAAATCCGATCCAAAAATTCGTCTGACGACTCTACAGCGCACGTTGGAATACCTCTCCAAGCCAATGTAAGAGCTGATTTTATTGCACTTTATATTACATGCCATGCAGACACTCTATTGTAAATTGGCATACTATCTAACTGCATGATTCACTACACTCAAACATGCGTAACTGTGAGTCCTGCTACTACGTAATACAGTGCCACCCGCTTATTATACCACCGGATAATAGGCAAACCGCTTATTAAACTAGCAGTTGCTTGGCACGAATAAAAATGCATGCAATAAGTATACGTATTTTAGGCCAACCACCTATGCCGCCATCCGCCATCTTTTTCATGCAACAATTACGTCATTCACACATGTTTAGTAGCGTGTATTAGGCCAAAGATGGGCCAAAAGTGCAACCTGAGAAGTTCAAGTATGGCTAGTGCCAAGAGCAACGATTTGACTTTGACCCGGAAGAAGGAAATTTGCAACTACAAGCAGGAACATCCAATGACATTATAGGAATCAATTGCTGAGCTTTTCTTGCGCAACTGGAAAATCAGGATTGTAAGAAGAACGGCGGGCAACATTTAGGAGAGAAAACGCAACTGGACAGCAATCAACCTCCACCAATCTAAGGCTAAGAGAGCTAGAAAACCCAAATTCGGCATCTTGGAGGGAGCGCTTGTGGTTTTCCACAATGCAGGCCAAGAAGGCAATCATCACTGATGCAATACTCATAGGAAAAGCCAAACAATTTACAGAGAGATTGGAATGCGAGGGTTTCTCACTATCTGGAGGGTTGTTAAGTTGCTTCCAGGCACGCCCTGGTATTTCCTTCGCACGCCATGGTATTTCCTTCGGGAATCTTCCTGGTGAGGCTGCGTCAGTCAATTCTAGCATTGTAGCCAGTGCACGCATCTCTCTCAAGGAGACCCTTAGTCAGTATGAACCAGCAGACATCTATAACATCGATGAAACAGGACTTTTCTTTAGAATGCCACCCAGCAAATTGTTGACACAGGGCCCTCAGCATGGAACTAAACAGTTTGACAGGATCACTCTTGCCTTGTGTGTTAATGCAGATGGCTCTGGTTACATAACGCCACTGGTAATTGGGAATAGTGCTAATCCAAGATGCTTCAGAGACTTCAACAAGGATGCCTATGTGTAATTTTCTAACAATCAGAAGGCAAGGATGACCAGGTACCTGTTCTCTGAGTGGCTCTACGACTTCGACCGTCATATCAAGTAGAAGAAGAACAGGTCACTCTTGCTGCTGATGGACAAGATTGCCAGCCTCTTCCCTGAAGTGAAGTTGGAGTGTGTCAAACCTTTTCACCTTCCCCCCAACACAACCAGCCACTTACAGCCACTTGATGGGGGAATCATCTGTGCTTTCAAGGCATACTACAGGACCTACTGGTGAAGTGCTTTATCGAGCTAATTGAGAAAAACCAAAAGCCACACCTCAATATGAAGGAAACTGTTCAATTTGTGGCCATGGCTTGGCGGTCAGTGTCAGCTACCACCATCCAGAACTGCTGGAAGCACACTGGAATCATGCCCACACTGGATGTTGGCATGATTCACCAGAAGACCCTGTTCAAGAGCTCATGGATTTGCTGAACACCCCCAGCTGACTAGTGCCAGATGCGTTTCAGCTGGATCTTATTTGGATGAAGATGAGGCCCTGAGCACTGGAGAGCTACCAACAGATGAAGACATCCTAGCTATGGTCAACAGGACACTACTGAACACGAGGAGCACAATGACTCAGAGGACGACCAGCCAGAAGATGACCTAACCCCTCCTCCGACTTCTCGACAGGCTTTGGAAGCATGCAGTCAGAATACTGCAGGAGTACTTGAACAGCAAGGACTGTGCAGAAGGCAGCTTGGCCATGGTTGGAGTGAAAACATTTGTTACAAAGTTGTCCACTCAGACTCAAACTCAGAGCTGTTTGTTGGATTACTTTAGGAGAACTTGACTGCTCATCATGTCAGTTTTTTTTATTAAACTTTGCAACATTAACACACAACTTTATCAACATTGCACTTTTATTTAACTTTTATATTTAACTTTACATTAAACTTTACATTTTTACAAGAATTGCATTATGTTATTGCTGCAATGTGTGATTAATATGGAACATGCATGCTGATATATATGCTTCATATCATGTACACACATACAAATTGGATTCTGATGGTTATTACGCCAAACGGTTATAAGGCCACAATTTTCCCAAAACGAATTGTGGCCTAATATGTGGGTGACACTCTAGCTGAATACCCTCCTCTTTGATGGGTTCCCAGCCTGTCTTCTTTGCATTTGAGCATTTTAACAGTCAAAACTGTCTATTTCTGTAGGAGCATTCCATAGACTTTCTCTGTAAAAGTCTGTGATATAGAATATCTCATGTGATTAATTTCATCTAAAGGAGTCTAGCGGCAAAGGTGCCAACCACTTTTGTCACTCCCCGAATTGCCATGACCTAGTTCCATGTTCCATGGTTGGTGTAGATTGGTAAAAGGCTGAAGGAAGGGCTCAAATACAACAACAGAAGTACCAGCTGTTCATCCACACTGACTACAAGGTATTTGCTGCGTTTGTCACATCTGTAGCCCTGAGGATCACTAAAGCTACAATCACTGCCAGTGTGAACTTGGTCATAGCGAGAAATGGTATGACAAATGAGTAGCTTGTATGAGGGTGAAGCAGAGGCTTGCAGGCTCAGAGAGATAAATACGCTTACACAACTGTGCATGGGCGTTTCCTTTGATGAGGTCAATAAATATCATATTGACCCAACCACAGGTTGATAAGTTGTTTTATCAACCTGGGGCTCTTATCACATTTGTAGACTCTTATTGTTTAAAATGTTTAAAAACAATCACAATGAACACACATTCGTGTTGGTTGTAATGTCAGTCAAGTGGTCATGTTAACAAATGTCAGCTTCACAAAATGATTGTGACCCTAACTCTTCCCCTGAAAGTTCATAATGAGACTCTGCATGCTTCCATCGGAGCTAAACAACTTTGCATGCCTTGCCAAGATGTAGCTCCAGGCTTTGACTCTTGAGGGTCCTCTTCTTGCTTCATCTTTTTGCTGGGGTGAGTAACGCTCACCGTACTAATTCCGCACCTCCAAACGAAGCAAGGTATCCACACTGACAGATCATCATCAGTCACATTAGCAAAATCCAGGTTCACCAACTCGGTTGAGGATTCGCTGTTGTGTCCAATAGCCCACGCTTCCCACGTACTGGCTGCCCAGTTGTTACTTCTTTTCGTATTTAAGGGAACTTGGGCAAGGACTGATGTCTTCACTAGACATTACTAGACATTAGCAGACTGCATCTCATTTTATACTGCTGTGAAGCAGCTAATGACAGAGCATCTTTCTTCTTCTCATTTTCCTTCGCAAATAACGTTGAAGCCTGCATGTAGCAGCAGATCATTGGTTGGTGATTCAGCGTTCAGACAATCGCATCTATCCATAGGAACCAGGAATGCAAAAGCTACTGTGACTGTCTACCCCAGATTGACAGTGGCTGTGAGATGAGGTCTATAACATTGCTCCCAAATTCTGCAGGGGCGTGTGAAGTAGCAAGTGGCAAGGAGTTCGTCCAGTAGCCTGTCTGTCGTCCTGTGAGCCGGCGCATCTCCATTCAAAGTAAACGCTCATGTCCATGTTGTGTAAGATGGCTATTGAATTTGGTAACAGTTCACATGTGATTTATTGCGTCTCAACCTCATCCTTGTTCAATAACCTATACTTAATGTTACACATTTTCCTGTTTCTCTATCTATAATTTGTATACTGACTATATAACATTTCCAGTATAGTCAGTACATAAACAGCCGCAGCCATGAAAGTGTTCCTCATTTGAGATGCACAATAGGCTGCAAGTTTCGAACTTGGTCAGTAGGTAAGGGATACATCATAGATACTAATGATGCAATCAACCGCAATTGCATGAAATTTCCCTCTGCATGAGTTTACCCCCTATATTCCCAAATGGTCCCTTTTAGTAAATCCTTGTTACTACATGCAATGTATAGTAGCTAGTACAGTGGAACCTGTGTAATCCGACATACGATGGGATCAATAAGTATGTTGGATTATAGAGGTTGTCAGATTATCAAGAATCATAATGTATGCTATCTTCAGTAGTAAAACTCCAAATATACGTCGGTTTATAGAGAATTCCGGATTACACAGTAGTCAGATTATGCAGGTTCCACTGTATGTGCCTTTCTAGCTCTCTGCTGGACTCTTTGAACTCTCAACTTTGATCAAACATATTGATTTACTCTAAGGACAGCATTGGATACCATTTGCTGACTGTGAAACACTAGTCCAATGTGACCACATAATCATCTGTTTGCTGCCTTTTTGCAGCTACTTTGCTCCAGGGCCTGCGTCTTCTGTGATCAGTCACTGTAGACTTCTGCCTTTCTTAACTGCATCCCTTTGCTTAACAAACATATAGAATGTGCAAGAGATGTTGATCTTGAAATTTGTGGTATTACTAAACAGTGTTCAGCGCTGCAGTCTTATTTGTTTATGAAATTACATTCAGTTCACTGAAATATAATAAAAAAAAGTTAGTAAAGAAAGAATAATATATTGCATATACAAGATGGAGGTGTGAATTTCACAGAAACCGTGAAGAGAGTTTGAGAGCTAGCATTCTCTGCAGAGCCCATTTAGCAGCAGCAAGTATTTCACGATGATGGAAGACGTCAGCGGTGATCAGTCAGGAGTGGGTGCAAATTCCTCGCACAACCAGTGTGCTGTGTGTCAACAATCAATACCGGTGACGAGACTCAGGCTAGTCTGTGTTCATGCATGGACATATCAACGACTGCCACTCAGGAACTCATAACCTTCCAGCCCATGATCCAGTCCCCAATCCCTGCCCCACACCTACCCTCAACCCCAACCGGCCAGCAGTTAAATTCTTGAAATGAATCCCTTGTGACTCCCACAACCTGGTGGCTAGGAAGTTAGCTTCTATCCTAAATGATGTTACCAAGGATTGATCCTGTTGCCATGGTAACGAGCATCTAAATGATGATTCTAAATTGCTGAGAAGCATTCCAATTGCTTCACGTGTGATTCTAAATCCTGTAGATGAACCTGGCGGGTAGAGTGCTTGTGATGATAAATCCCATGCACGTACGCAGCAGGGAGAGTGCGCATAAGGTTTATATGATGCCATCACAGCCATTTTGCATCTGCTGTAATATGCCCTTGTTGCTGCAAACTATTCCTTCATTTCTTGTCAAATAGCCTCCCTACAAAGTAGTATTAAGGACAGATGGCGAAAGATGAGAAGGTTTACGGATTTCGGAGAGTTCTTCTGTTGGGCGCCTACATCGTTGTCTGTTGCCAGTTACACGGACATCATCAAGAGAAGATGAGGGAGACAATTTTGCTGTCTAAAGGGATAATGCTGCAGCAATGATGGGCACATCCCTTGTTTGCCATGACACGGTTGATTCATTATGATTTTCAATTTTGCATGCAGCACAAACAAGTTCGCTTTGCATTCACCAGTTCATGTTACTTTATCAAATAATTATGATTTTCAGAAACCAATCATTTCTGACCAGCGATGGCAGGTTTTTAAGAATCAATTGCAATAGCCTGTGATAGTAACATTCAAAAATGCCACACTTTAATGTAGTTTGACTGCATGTCTTAATTCTTTCCATACAGGGTCCAGGCTGTTTTGACAAGGAAAGACTCTGGGGATTCTGACCAAGGCTATCAACAAGCTTCCCTTTACCACTTGTTGGAAAGTGATGAGGCAAGTATGAGTAATCAGTCTTGGATACGATATTGCATAGATAGTGGTCAAGGTATGCACTCACTTATTTCAGTAATTGTCCAGAGGTCTATCTACCATGATTTCAAACTTTCTTTGCTTCTCAATTAATCAATCAAAGCTTGTGAACCTCCATTGCTGGAGGCCATCTGAGTAACTAAGCACCCTATGTATGAATGACCGCAATAATCAAATTTAGCTATTTACCGAGCAGTTTTCTTTTTTAACAATCTATCTTCCCAGCAGTCTACCAGATCCATCACTTTTACTTGGAGATTTGCTGAAATTTGCATGCAAGTCCTACAGATTAATGCACCAAGCACCGAGGATGAGCAGATGGGCAGGCATACATGGGCATAACTTCGTTTGCTTCCTTAGCATTCCCTCACGATTGGTTCTTGGACCCATTTCTGATGTAGGTGCAACAGTCAAAGTCTGCAGGACAAATAAGCTGTGATGCTTTAAGTATCACTATTCCTGTCCTCCTCTGAGGCAGAACACTTTGCTGACATAGAGACAGCTTTTAGCAGGGCTACAAGATTGTGGTCACCGATAATGCACAACTTGCTAAGCTGATCCTCCTCTGGAATAAGAGTACCACTTTGCTAGAGAACTACTCCAAACCTCATTGACGAAGATCACAATAGATAACTTCCGTAGCACCTGTCAGTTCTTCCAATGTAGCATCCTTTCATCTATGAAGTTAGGGCATTTTTGATTGCAAATCTATTCTTGGCAAGCTGATTATACAAGCCCAGTTACAATAACCCTGATAACGGATTTTGTCTGCTCACCTATCTTCTTCTATAAACCGTGGCTGCCTATGTTTACAGCTTCTACAGAATACATTCTCCTGAAAATCTAACAGCGTCGGCACTGCTAGGTGCAGCTTGTGTTTTGCTCCTCCATTCACTGATCTAACTTATGAACTGCTCAGGTAGTGCGCCTCTTTGTGGTGCATAACCACTGCATGCAAATTATGGATGTATTCACAGGGGTGAAGCACGTCTTGTCATCACCACTTGGCGGCAACGCAGATTTTCATTCTAGTCTTGCAAGTTACTCATACTGGGATAGTCTATCTCATAGCAGCCCCATTCAGTACACCAGTTCTTTTGAAGGCAATACGGATTTGTGTGCATTAAACTCTAGCCACAAAAATGTGCAGCTGAAAATTGCTGCACCTTTACATGTAAAGCACAATGGGCGTTTCTGTGCTCTGGGCATGAACATGCATTTCCAATGGGATGGCTTCAAATAGGTTAAACACTGACTTCTTCTGATGCTATGGGTTGTCACCTTAAGAGGTCAATGTATATCACCTTTTGGCAATATGAATAACCATCCTATAGCACGTCAGAAGCCAGGGTTAACCGGTGTAATATAGACTAGAAATAATAAAAATTTCTACAAAAATAGTAAGGATGTAGGGATGGCATAAAAAGTACAGAAACAAGTAAAGGCTGTTACACAGTTGAGCATTAACCATGGTCCCTACATGCAAGAATGTTGCACCTTATAGTCCTACGTCCTTGAATGTAGGGACGATGGTTAATACTCATGATGGCTAATGAGCTGGAAGGCACAATATAGCTATTTAACTTCCTTGTATAGCTCCTGATAGAATTAGCTGCAATTTGCATATAGTATTGACATTTTAAATAATTCATTCAAAACGTCAGGAGTCGCCGGGTTTCATCCGGTTCAATTACGTAATTTGAAAATGGCGTCCATCTCACTTGGCCGAGTCGTGGCAAGCGCCATCTTCCGCACTACCTCGCGCCGCCTTCTAACCTACAAAGGAATGCAGCTAGCCAAAAATGGTGAAATATGATGTGCGAAGTATTCTCCTGGTCCCTCTGGTTCGTGCGCTACAACTGTCAAAGAAGAAGAAGAAGGAGAAGAAGAAGAAAGAAGACGAAATGTGAGAAATGTCAAAGGCGCTATCTACGTGTAGGCGCACCTTCACTGGGAAGTAAGGTTAGCTATGTGTACTATTCAGTCCCTGCTTCCTCGTGGTAAGCTTCGTTTGCCGGTTTTCGGCCCTATTCAAGAGTAGCACAACTTTTCGTTTGTATTACAGCATACAAACAACCACTGCCATCCCTACAGACAGCACTACCATGCTGTCTGATTAACGCAGGTTGCTGTTGTCATAACTCTGTGTGATTTGTGGTACAAAAAGTGTAGTATAAGAAAGGATTTGTCCGTTTTATCCTTGTTGTGCTAATCATTTCTGTTGTTGCTGATGGTGAAATAGAGTGTGAATTCTGTACATTCCCTTATAATTGAGGTGTTTTGCGTCTATGCAGGATGACTGTTCCCAAGCTGTTACCACTGTTCTTGACAAGTGTCTCTACGGGGAAAATGTTGTCATTTCCAATGTGTTGGAGAGTGATGCAGAAGGGATATTTCCTGCAAAACCAGAGAATGATGTGGTAATCAGACAGTTTGTCAGCTCCCATGAAGCAGTAAGTCCTTATAAGATTGTGCTTGCCGAGCATGTAAGGATAGTAGGGAACCAAGAAACAAAATTTGGAATGTCTGTGTATCTCTTCAACTGCTTATTTTACATACCTTAATCACTATGGGCATGCATTACATGCTTACATTGTCAATTCATTTAAATTATTTGTGAAAATTGCCTGTAGAAATCAAAGATTAGCCATTTTGGCGATTTGGAGATTCACCAGGAGTTTTTAAGCCTCAAGTTTTCTTAGAATGTTTTGTAAGTTTGAGTTGGACCTGAGCTTCCGTTATCGAGAAATTATCAGTTGAACGTAGCCAACTAGCCATTTTTTGTATACGCAGGATGCAAAGTGGCGATTTAAATGACCACTCTGCTTTAATGAATTAGGTCTTCTATTGTACCATATTGATGCTTAATAGAGCTATAACTGTAGAAATCATCAGCAGAGTGATGCTTGTGTTACAATGGCCACGTGTGCCCTGCTATATTTAGAGATAGGGAGCAATTATTAGAGTTCTTTTATGTGAAACCAGAAGTGGAAATGAAATGCAGCCAGAATGGGTGGATGGATGGGTTGAACACCATTATAAAACACTTTTGTGGTTCTCCACAATATCTGAATATTTGGTGACATTCGTGGTTTGCTTTTTCATATAGCAAAGGAGCATATACTGTTGACAGACACTGTCATCTTATTATCAGACAGTACGGTAACGCTGTCTATGTAGAGGTGGCAGTGGTTGTTTGTATGCTGTAATACAAATGACAAGTCGCGCTACTCCTAAATAAAACCGTAAACCGGCAAACAATTAAGCTTCTCATAAACAAGTTGATCGAGACTACACAGAGCATATAGCTAACCTTGCTTCCAAGCAGAGGTGCACCTACATGTAGAGAGCACCCTCGACATTTCCCATGTTATGTCTTCTTCCTCTTCTTCTTCATTGACAGCTGTAGCATGTAGGGACCACGGTCAATACTCCACTTTGTGTAACAGCCTTTACTTGTTTCTGTCCTTTTATGGCATCCCTACATCCTTACCATTTTTGTAGAAAATGCTTCTTGTTTCTAGCTTTAGTTGGACTATTTTGGCCATTATAAGATCTTTGTTATAAAGTCTTTACCTCTTTTGCAGATCTGGGGCCATCCTGCAATGAGAATTTGGATAGATCACAAGTGGAAAACATTTGGAATATGGGTTGCAAGGTAAGCAACAAAGTTTGTGGACCAGGAGTGCGCATGAATGAAAGCAGACGGTTAGGAGCAGGAGGTCACAGATATATAAAACACTGTGTAGTTCAGTATATCACTTTGTTCAATCTGTACATGCAGCTGCTTTCATGGTATCTCTTTAGCTTTGCCTCCAGAATATATGTCTATATAGTAACTAAGTTCAAACAGAACTGGCGGTCAGTTCAGTTAGATCGTGGCCAGCAGCAGGTCTTCAATAGTGGGTGGGGTTCCAATGTAGCAGCAATATCCGCTGTGCCAAGAAAATTTCACTACTTTGTCCTCTGACTGAAGGCTGTAGACTACATGTATGCATGTATGGACGTATATATATTTATTTATGCATGTACAGCTGTAGCATTCAATTCAGACCACCTCAATTTTGCAAGAGTCAGACAGTCGCCTCATGAACTGTGTCCAGTTTGTCAGCAGCATTCACCATGCATCTGCTCAAAATAGCCACTTCGCACTGTACACGGTGTCTTGCTCATCACTGTTATCATCCGTCGTTGTTCCTAGCTGTAGACAGCTGGCATGCTTCCACCATTAAAGGTAGATCATGCGCACAGCTTAGCCCAGGTAGCATACACAGGTCCTGGTGAATAAGTACTGTCCTTCAGAATCTCGCTTGCTAGACCTTCCCAACAAGAAGAGGTTTAACCTGGCTTTCTACCTACGTCTGCCTATCAGCCAGATATATCAGTCAAGACATTCACAGAAGGTAGCTGGCTATTACCCACTAGTCTCTTTGCCAGATTAAATTCCTTTAATGCTCAATGCCCTGTATTACTCATAGTGAGACTGATTGTATTTTATTATATGCCCTTGTAAAAAGTGCTGATTGTTTATTTCTCGGTTCTTCTAGAATCTGCTGTGCTAGCAGATTTCAATGAGCAACTGTATTCGCCTCATCCATATTATAGGACAGAAGACTAGAGATTACGTCATTGTGTCCCTGTGATGTTATATAGATGCTGGGCTAAAATGGAAGCCCAGAACCCCCTTTGTGTCTATTGGGACCACAAAATGGCCACATGAATGAATGAATGACAATTGGGTATGGAATAGTTCACATTGCAATTGATTCAAGACAATTTTAATGGACAATGAGAAAGAAATGCTGCATTTGAGACATGCATTACTACTTGTCTTAAGGGATCTATTCTAATGGGCACAGCAACCACAACTAAACTGTTTTATGTTTAGAGAAACGAGAGAGCTAACTGGATGAATCTGAATGGTAGAAGACAGAGAAAAGTTTTATGGAGTCTCCATTCCACACAATCTGATAATGCCTATTCTAGCTCATGTGTACGTTATAAAAAGGGTCCTTATATTCCTAAGAACGTCCCCAACCTCATAGGAGAATGGGGTCGCAGGCTCCCCATAATCAAGTGATTTTGGACCCTGAGTCCCCATTCTCACATGACACCGGGTCAAAGTACTTGGAGAGAAATAGAGCCCCAGGCTGCTATTTGGACGTACATATACAGTGCTTGTCTGTATTTGTAGTTCACAAATGCATTACATGCCCAGATGAACACAACATATTTAACTTTATGTCCAAGGGTATTATGCTAAGTTCTTTTGGCAAATGGTATCATCAAGCTCTACTAATTTTAGTAACTCATGCCCATGTCAACTTTTTCCAGGAAATTACATGTTCATAGATTACTAAAACATACATTAATTCTCTGCGTCTGTACGTGCCTGTGTAGTATTGCATATAATGTAGGTCTGTCATAACAGCTACAGTATTGCTACTTGACCATATTACACCTTGTTGTGTGTCAATGTGCATTTGTGGTATTTACTTGCTTAATTATGCTTTCCTTTACCATGCAGCATCTTTGCCTTCTTGTATTTCCTTCAAATGCTGGCTCTCACAACTGCCTTATCCCTTGCTATTCGCCCTGGAGTGACTGATGAAACCCTCAACCAATACAACACACCTCTGGACCAGTTCAGAGGATTCGTGGAAGGAGTAGTGATTCTAACATGGATGGTCAAGATTGTAAATGAGCTGCATAAACTCTATGCGTGAGTATGTATGTGGATTTGTTGCAGTCTGGAGTTTGAGTGCTGCAGTTGATTAATTCTTCTGTCTCAGTTTGAACTGAATTCAGATCACATGACTTCTTTTCTAAAGCCTGTTGATCACTGTTGCAGGTTATCTCTTTTCTGTACCATGCAGCTTGCGGCCGAAAATCTACTTTATGCAATTCTTTGTGTACATCAACATCTCTGCTATTGCTCTGCTGGCTATCACAATTGTTCTACGAGGTACTCAATCCAAAGCCCAGTGGCTGTTTGCAGCTCTGGCATATGTGATGTATTCCATGTTGGCACTGGAATACCTCTCTCTTGCAATGTGAGGATTGAAGCATAGGCAAACGAGTGTTGACTGAAGGCAATATTTTGCATGTGTAGCATACAATCTTAAAAGTTCTGAACATTCTCTGTGGGTGCCAGTTGATAGTTATTCCTGCTAAAATGCCTTAGCTTTCGAGACCCTTTGGCTAAGTTACAAGAGAACACGAGATTGCTGTGGTTATATGCTATGTGAAGTTTCACTGCTGATATCTCTCCATTCTTGTTAGGTGGAGCAGTGCCTACATTCAGACATTGTTCAGAATTGTGAAGGACGATTTGACCAAGTTTATGGCAGTATTCCTTGTGTTCTTGGTGGGCTTTGCAGGAGGATTTTTACTAGTTCTTCAAATGGATAGAGCCAGTATTGGAATTGTTGAGAAAGAGGGAGGGATGGCCAGTGCCTCCGGGGATGGCTCTGAAAATTCCACTGTGTAAGAACGTCGGGCACTGCAACTCACCGAAGGCGGGCCTCTCTGCTAGTTATATATAATACACAGATTCTGGAATCATGACTTGTACGCATTTATATGCTGTGTATCACTGTATGCTCAGGTATGCTTGGAACACATTTTACCTTGGAATACGTACGTTGACTGAAGCAGGCAGTATCCTTGAATACAATGGAAACTTGGGGTAAGGAATGATGCATGCACAAGCAATATTTGTGTGATTTGTGGTATATGTCATGACTCGTGATAGAAGTAGTGGATTTATATAGACCTGACAGATTCTCTTTGCACTGTGGCTTTCTGTATTATGCATACTGTGAAACCTGTCTAAGACAGACAACTGTGGGTCAGTTATAATTGACCTACATAGAGAGGTGGACACTCTACAGAAGTAGATTGCAATGCGTTTGAGCCATTTGAGGCCAAGAAGGCTGGCTGTTTTAGAAAAGTGGCTGCCTTAAGGTTCAATTTACTGGGGGGGAGGGGGCATCTCCCCCAAACATTTCAGCCCCCCCCCAAAAAAATTTTTTCACCCACTTGCAATTTAATATTTGCATAGATGAAGCTCTCACATGGCTGCCAGTATAACTAACACTAAATGTATGGGTGGAGGAATGTATTACACGTCATTCACACAAGTGCTGACAATTAAGATGAGTGCAAAAAATGGTTCAAGAAATGTCATTTTGCCTAGATCATGAAAATGATGAGCAGTACTAATAAACAATGGAAGAGCAGGACGTTTCGACCCGGAAATCTTTGTCAACTGTTTACAGTGTAAGCAGTTGACAAAGACCCCCGGGTCGAAACGTTCTGCTCCTCCATCGTTTTTTAAAGCTGCAGTACTGATCATCCTTTTCATAATCTATTGAACATCGCAGCCTCTATCAAATTGTTATTTTGCCTCTCACATTATGTCAGAATCAATCTCAGAAGATAAATATTCTAAATTTCCCTGAGGTAGCATGCCCCCAACCCCTAGCTCTCACACTTTCCTTATATTAAAATGGTCTTCCCCCCCAAATTTGCATCCTAGATAGAACCCTGGCCTAACATATACAGTGACCATCTTAGACAAGTTCCACTGTATTACTATTGGGAATTTGTATTATAACAATAATTTGCATTTTGTTCCATTCAGGTGGCTTGCAGTTATATTCTACTTGGGCTTCCTAATGGTTACAGTGATCATCATGCTAAATGTTCTGATTGCACAGATGTCTGACACGTATACCACCGTCAAGGCTAATGCTAAAGCACTTTCAGTATTCTACCGGGCCAGATTCTTGCTACGCTACTACCGCTGGCGGAAAAAGGTTAGTGACAGAGATGGAATATTGTGAATGCGAATGAGACAATTTATTAAAGTATTATTTATGAAAGTGGCCATCAATGGGAATATAACCATGAACTAATCGAGGACATATTCTAAGTTAGTTTTAATATGGCTGTGTATTGTAAGATAGGCGACTTGCAATGTCATTATACATTAATATCAGTACCTCATAACAGTAACATCAGTGGATGCAAGGATGGGGGAAGTATCCATGTCTTAAGTTACTCTTTGATTGCTGTTCTTTCTTCCACTGCATCATGTGTATGATGGGGTAAAGGATGAAGACACCATAATCTGGAGTGGTCAGGGTATTTGCACAGAAAATGCTGATGGATGCTTTTGCAGAGCTTTTGGAGCTATCAAGAAATTTGCTAAGCCCCTGTGAGCAGCACAGTATTTATGTTTGTGATTTCTATGCTAGGGCACAGAGAAAAGTAAGATAATGTGGCAAGCAGTAACCCTTTATTGCTGAGGTTTAAACTTCACACCTTTGCATCAAATGGTGAAGTGAAAATGGCCGCACATGTACAAGAAAATTGGCACACTGTGTTTTCGTGATTCCATGTCATTTCTTACCCCAAACAATAACTTAAATGGAACTTTTGTTAAATATGCAGTCCATGATAGCTGGCAGCATTCATGGACCCAATGCGAACTATTCACATGAACACGCGGTTCCACTGAGCAAACGTTGCATGTTCTTTCTCTTGGAGCCTATTTTAGACCCTAAGCCATTATGACTTAGATGAATTATTTGATGCGGTATCAGAAGGAGATGTAGAGCCCTACTTTACCAATTCTAATGCTGTGAGCATACTGCTTGGGGATTAAAGTAAGGGCCAGAAGATGTTACACACTTTTGCCTGAACAAAGCAGTTGTGTATGCAGTTTGTGCCCCGGCCCAAGAGGCAAAGCAGCCTTGCTGAGCGAAGGCTCTACCTCTGCATGGTACATGTCCTGCAAAGCAGACACTTGTGTGGAAGACATGTATAGCTAAAGTAAAGGCAATAAAATTAATTTTTGGCCAGCAAATGTCATCCCATTCTATAACACAAATGTGTAATTTGGCACTACAGAGCTACGTTATTGGCTTGATAGTATATAGTGCTTTTCGTAATGTTTAGCCGGTAAGCCAATAAAATAGATACAATAAAAACCACGCCTTATAGTACTATAGTGGAACCCCTATAATGCAGACACCCTTCGGAACAAGAGAAGTGTCCTGATTATGTAGGGTGTCCACATTTCAGAGGTACGGCTTATATGCCCATACTTTAAAACAATCATCAAGTATGCATGAAAAGTATCAAAATATATATAAGACAAATTTGTAAAGGTAGAGGTGGTTCGCTCGAGTACTCGACTCACGCACCATTTTTGAAGACGATTCTAAAGGGTACCTGTTCGTGCTGAGCTTTCCTATGTTAAAGACACCTTCAAACACCTTAGTATAGACGATTTGCGGCACTCGTCCACTTCTGTGCTGTTCATGTCACTTGTCAGAGGTAGCGATGCAAATCAGGGTGCGGCCTTTTTCTGACAGCTGATCAAAATGTCCGAATTATTGGGTGGGGTTTATACAGAGTTGTATAAGGTGGTACGCAGGGCGCTGTCCGCAATACAGAACAACGGGGTGTTTGTATTTCAAGGGGAAGTTTATACAGGTAGAATAGGGTCAATCGTTGGGACTGTAGAAAGGTCCGCATAATCGAGATGTCCGCTTTACAGGGGTGTCCGCAAAGCGAGGCTCCACTGTACATCCTTGAATGTAGGAACAATGGTTAATGCTCCACTGAGTATATAACAGCCTTTACTTGTTTCTGACCTTTTTATGCCGTCCCTACATTCTTACTATTTTTGTAGAAAATGTTTATTAAATCTAGTTTCTGTACTTTTATAGTGTGTATAGCTACATCGCTAAGCTATAGCTGCATACTAACCCACAACCATAGGCTGTTACTGCTGCTATTGGACCTTATTTCTGGAACCATGGGTTTGTGGTTTCACCTAGCTAATCACCTGAGTTACATGCTGAGCTACCGAATAAAAGCTGCGACCAAAAGCCAACTCGGCCAAGTAATAAAATTGGCAGGGAATGCCTGAGCACAAATGTTCTTACAATGGCGCGCAATCTAACTTTGGCCATGCATGCACTTCAAACAGACACACAATGACGTTGCTAAAAGATTGAACTAAATTTGAAGAAGGACAAGGCAAATGAATGTCGCCAAAGCATTCTGTCAGATAGAAGCACAACAATAGCTGTGACATTGTGT
The DNA here is from genome assembly GCA_964019415.1 of Ianthella basta. Lineage (NCBI taxonomy): Eukaryota > Metazoa > Porifera > Demospongiae > Verongiida > Ianthellidae > Ianthella > Ianthella basta. The sequence continues at coordinate 6,250,843 of OZ025872.1, read as the reverse complement.
GAGTCCTGGAAGAAGATGGACCTGAAGAAATAGAGTGGTATAGCCCATTACTTCATTTCATGTGTCCCCGCAAATTCAAATTTCACCACTTATTGAAATGGAACATGCTGGCAATACCTACTCTTGCACTTTTCCAATGTTGGGTTTTGTGTAGTTTACAGTAGTCTAGTCCCTATTGTCTTTCCCACTGTACTCATCATTCTGCAGCTTTATGGGAGAACAGATTGCTATGAAAGAAAGGTGAGATTCCATGATACATTGGTAGTAGCACTCAGGTACTACTACAGGCAAATATATGCCACTGTCTTGATTTTTAATATATACATTGAGATTAAATAGTGTGTGCATGCGTGTGTGTGTGTGTGTGTGTGTGTGTGTGTGTGTGCGTGTGTGTGTGTGTGTGTGTGTGCATGCATGTGTGCATTGCATCTGTCTCTGTGTCTATGCTGGTGTGTGTGTTTGGTTCAAATTCTTCAGTATTTACCAGGAAATCACAAAACGCCGTCCAGCACTAAAGTATTGTGCTACACTACAAGTTTAGCGCTATGTGCAATTAGAGGTTGAAGTTCGACACAAAATTCCACCAACCTTGAGAAATTTTGATAACCGTATAGATGGAAAGAAGGTGCTGAAGATTGCAATTGTCCATCTCGCCTTTCTCTGACTTCATCCCATAGCCTCAGTCGACGTTTTATATTGTTTCCCATCTGCATTTGTGATAGCTACTTGCATTCGAATTCAAGCAGTCTATAATTGGCAGTTTACGCTGCACATAAGCCTGTTAATAGAGACTTTTAGATTTTACTTGTAACGCGTAACCTGTAACCGCAGTCACAGCTAGGTCACACGTTTCTGCGAATATGAAGATAAGTTCGCTTTAGATTTTACACGCGCAACCTGTAACGTGTAAGAAGCTTTTGTTTACTTAGCTCACAAAGCTAATCTAGGAGTATCTCTTGCAGATGAGATGTAGAAGACAAGTTGCAAGTACTCCAAGTACGATTAAGGGAGACAGCAGCGACGAGGAGAACATTTTTGGAATGCCTTGTACGCACCCAAGGTACCGCCAAACGAAACTCTTTTTCTCTCCTAAATCTTGGTGCCGCTATATTTGGCCAGTCTTGAAGCTTGCTGCGACGACAGGAGATCACTTCACGGGCGAGAGCCAGGTCGTGCTTCAGTTCTGGCCACCAAAATAGAGGCATGTTCCAAGTCGTCTTTAAAAAACAGCTAAACAAGTTGCAGAAGGGATCTGAAAGCCCTTTCTCCAATCAAGGTGTCAGAGCAGAGGTTGGGTTGTACTATAAGAAAGACGGTACGTGGGAACGCTGTGTTATCCGCCGTCTACACGCACAGGTAAATCGTATACGCGTAGAAGCTGGTCTACAGGTTGAAAACGTGTAGCGCGTACTGGTGACTTGCGGTTTGCGGTCGCACACGTGACTTTCCCACACGTTACAGGTTACACGTTGGTCAAATTACACAAATCTAAATGTCTCTAATGGCAGATGACAGCAGCTTCTGGATGTCTTCATTATGTATTGTTTCATTGTTGATCTGAACCATTCATTGGAATTGAATGAACAATCACTACACATACAGGCAACTTGTATATCATATAGAATCCTACTTGTTGTATTGCATCAGTTTATGCAGTCCCAATTTTGTTATCAAACTGTTTTCTGTGCTCCTATCATACAAAGCACTGCCAATGACTCAAAACAAGAGGCAATGACCACCCACTATATGCATACAATGATGGAAAGGTTGAAAGTGACCATAAGGAGGGACCTCAAGGACCTCAAGCAGTGAGCTGAAACTAAACTGCACACTTTTGCTTGTTTAATATTACATGATTTATTGACTCTATCGTTTAATCCCCTTATTGTTGCACTAAATCACCTGCAGCCGCATCAAGGAGGTCACCAAATAGCCACTAAATGCTGGAATAAGTTCTTCTAGGCAGACACATCTACATTTTGCACTCCATTTTACAGCATTTTGTAAACTTAGGCTCCCATACTCGCATTACTTTCTGTATAGTATAATGTTGCAGGTATTATTAATTTTAGGTATTTGAAACATTTGAAGTTGTGTGACTTTTCTCTTGTGTGCTCTTATATATACTTTATAGACATTTTGTAAACTAGGCTCCCATACTTGCATTACTTTTTGTATAATAATGTTATAGGTATGAGGTATTTGAAACATTAATTATTTGAAGTTTTGTGAGTTTTCTCGTGTGCTCATTATATTATACAGACATACTGTATATATATCAGACAGCATTCATATTATATATCAAAGTAACTTTGAAGTGGTGCAAAGTTCTTTTCTTCCACAGTCTCTGCTCTTCTTCCTTTGTAAATGTTTCTGTATGCCTCACACTAATTCCAACATTATTGATCTGCATGTAGCCTTGAAATATGCAGTAGGGAGCTAAAGCTTTGAACAGCAGACTGAAACAGGCTTAGCCATTTTAGTGTCTTGAAAGTCGACACCCTTAGATCTGTAATTCTCATGTGCCCAAGGAAACAGGAAGAGAAATGGGACTGTTGGTAAAGCATGCCATTGCTTGAGGGGCATCATCAGTTCCAAAACTGCACTCAACAAAAATGTTATCCTTTGAGAATGAATCATGATTGTCACTATATCATTCTTTGCTATGTGGTTGCTGACATACAATCCCGTTTCTTTTTATTGTCGTATACAGCATTATTATATTATATGCATAATTATGCTTCCCTTTTGTATCAATTATGTTGCCTCTGCTGCACTGTATGACATGAAAATTAAAGCCATGTGTACAGCACAGCTGGACCAGATAAATATATCATACTACAGCTTCTTCACATGCCATCTTCAAGCTATATACAATAGTTGGAGGTATGCGCATAACATATATATTATATCCGTTATCATGCTTGTGCCCGTATTTATTATAGAGGAATGTCACTGTGATTGTGTGCTACCAAGCAGTGAAATGGAATTATGAGCCTGGAGCAGTTGATTAAAAACAGCTCTATGGTATTATTATATTATCATAGTTTTTCCTGCTGCAGCTACAAACACTATAATTGCTTGCACATACATAATACCCCCAACTGCAGCTGGCCTATACATTTGCACTCGTGCACTCATGACGTGTACATTCATTCACTAACAGTATATTAATTTTATGTTTATACTTCCAAAGCAGTTGATCAGCATGCACAAATTCATGCACATGATTATGAAGATAAAGGAAGTCATCTGTATATCTATGGAAATATACATTACTCGTGCATCCATGAGTTCTATGATAAGTTGTTCCCTGTAGACTGAATAGCCTATAAGTCTACCATCAGGAGTGTTTAACATTTTTATATAATTATACCTCTTTGCATGTTATTGATTCCTATTTTGCTGTATGCTTGGTAATTGCATGCAATGTAGTAAATTTATACATGTATCGGATTTGCTCAACCTTGAATACTCTATGGCAGATTAACCATTATTATTCTGATCATGAGCTACAGAGAT